>PVNU02004065.1:0-107695 GCA_003013855.2 Liriodendron chinense
TCCTCAAAATGACTGTCACATATATGCAAATGCGAGGCAGAGGTATAGGGGCTCATACCCTTTAGAGACTTAGTAAATCATCAGAATGAAGTTCGCAAATCTTCAAAATTACAAGTCCTATAATCTGGGTGCGCGAGGCTCCACCCACCCAAAAATGCAGTCTTATAATGTGGGTGCGTGAGGCCCCACGCACCCCAAAAATCCCAAAATTCCACCAAGTGCAATTACTGGGTGCGTGAGGCTCTACGCACCCCGAATATGGCCAAAATTCACAAAGTCTGAAGACAGGGTGCGTGAGGTCCCACGCACCCCCTTTAGAAGTCCAAAACCCGATTTGGGTGCGTAGAGGGCAAAACCCTCCGATAAAACGATGAGGGGTTGCGTGTGCCCCCACGCACCCTAAAAGACGATTTTGAGACCCAATTTCAGGTGCGTGAAGGGGTCAAAACTCTCCGTTGTTTTGACGAAGGGTGCGTGGGCCCCCACTCACCCCAAAATTCGAAAAATTCTTCGAAAGTTCAAAATTTCTGGATGCGTGCCACCCCACGCACCCCTAAAAAGATTCAAAATCGAAGTCCGAATTCCTAGGTGCGTGCGCCTCCACGCACCCGAAAAGTTATTTTACCTAGAGTTAGAGGGTGCGTGCGGAATAAAAGGGTGCTTTGGAGGTAATTTTTGGATGCATTGGCGAATGAACGAGCGCGTGGGATGGGTTTGGAAAATCCAATAAGAAATGAGAAATGATGAGAAAATGGCTATCTTCTATATTTATAGCAGGGACCCAACGATCCGATACGTCGCACTGAGCAGTCATTTATCCACCGCAACGCATCGGAGGGGCATCTGTTGGGGTCCCAAAAGGTAGGGGCCCTTAAACAAGCAAATAGCCATATACCCCGAAAAGAATCACGCAAAACGCCTTCCGGTGCACGCGAAACGGAGATTTACAAAATTTCCTTAGCCGATTTTGCCTGAAATCTCCAGTGGGCCCCGCCAATTACCGTGATCAGAACCGTTTGGAATTGGACCCATAACTTCTTTGTGATTTATGATGAACAGTGCATGTGATTTCACGATCAAACGGGCCCCCCAAACCCCCCAAATTCAAAACCCAAATAATGGAGTTCCTATTTACGTCTTCACGCACTCATAAATTCGGTTACCCCACGCGCCCGAAAAATCACTAAAAACAGGACTTCACTTAAAGGTATTTCGGAGTCCCATGCACCTGAAAAATGCCCCACGCACCCTTAAATTCAACAGATTTCAGGATTTCCATTTAAGGGTATTTTGGTGCCCCACGCACAAAAAAAAAATGAGTCCACGCACCCTTACATTCGGAGTCCCACGCACCCGAAAAATGCCCCACGCATCTATTAATTCGACTAAAAATCAAGCACTTAATTTTTAGGTGCGTTGAGTCCCACGCACCTAAAAAATCAGATATTTTCAGAAATCATTTCTGGGTGCGTCGGACCTCCGCACGCCAATTTTAAGGTGCGTGGAGAATATTTTAGGGGTGCGTGGTACGTAGCAGCCCCTTATTGGCGAAAATCTGGCGTCTTCGGCTATAAATACCCCTTCCAGCGATTCATTTAAAACGATTCAGAGAGAGAGAGAGAGTTGCCTCCCTCTGGGAATCCGAAATCTCCGCCGGAACCCTCGCCAGAATACTTTTCCGATTGCCGAAAACCCTTCCTGATTGCCGGAATTCTTTTCCAATCGCCGATATTCTCCACCGCAGGTCTGAATCCTGAAAATACCAAGTGTGGGCACGTACCCATAAAATGGTCCCACGCACCCGAAAAATGGCCCACACGTCCATAAATTCGGTCTCACGCGTCCATTAATTCGACATAAAACAAAAGGTGCATTGGACTCCCACGCACTCGAAAAATGGTTCACACGTCCATAAATCCGATCCCACGCATCCATAAATTCGATGTATTTTAGATCTGTATTTTGGTGCCCCACGCACCCCAAAATGGGCCCACGCACCCTTAAATTCATCAAAATTCAGTACTTTAATTTTTAGGTGCGTTGAGGCCCATGCACCCGTAAAATAAGTCCCACGCACCCAAAAAATCAGCTAATTGTAGAATATGTTTACAGGTGTACCGGACTTAATTTAAAGTGTTTTCAAGTTCCATTTGAGCCTATTTTGGATATTTCGAGCATTCCGGACGCAATGGAATGGTCAAATTGTCATTCCGGGAACTCTAAATGAGCAAAATCGCGGATCTTCGAAGTTCGACCCGATTCGACGCGATGAACAAGTGACTTCTCGGAAAGGAGCCGCCAGCATCCAGAACCATGCAAATATGTCATTATTCATATCTACTGTAAAGCTGTGACCCGATTTGGGCTCGCAAGTTAGGCAAACGGGACTATGGTTACCACGATAAACCATATCAAAGAGTTTTGATTCTCCACAAAACAATTGCTATAAACTGCCGTAACACAACAGTCGATGCCCTACCCATTCAAACGGTATCCGTCGGTTGGGCTATGCAGGTACACACAACTGTAGAATGGACTTCCTGAGGTCACCTGTCCCTACATTGACAGGCGCGGGCCCAGAGTCGTCCATCTCAGTCATAAATCCTGATAGTCTCAGTCCGGATCTCCGGTCAAAACATGGGCCATAGACATCTGGCTAATACAAAGACGGTTCAGTACATAGCAAAACAAATACAGGTCTCTATGATTACAAACTCTAAGACTATAGTCCCTGCTGACTAGTCTTTTGCCTTTTAATCAAGGGTCATCGATCATTCGATGTAATTAAGGGCTCGTGCCAAACCACGGCCTGGAATGTACAAGATCTCAGGATCTCTGGAATAAAATTCGTCTTGTGATATCTCTTTTTGTGTACTTTTATGAATGTTTGTGATTGTCTATGAATGTTTCTATTACTCAGAACCCCAGAGCAACAATACACAATAAACACCATTACACGAAAAATGTGATCGTGTCCCATTTTCTAGTTCCAACAATTAACAAACAAGGTATACAAACAAGTGCACTCAAGTTCATACCGTATAGATGCCCTTGGCCAAACTAGAGGTGATTCACTTCTCAAGTAAGCTACAATTTTTAAAATAAATGGACAAATAAGGAAAGTGTTCTTAATTCATCCTTCAATTCTTGATGTTGTGGCCCACTAGTAATAACCTTATGAACAGTTGAGAATGCTGTTTAGTTTTCATGGCCTAAAAACATAAAAATGGACCATTGATAGTTTTAACAATGGTAAGCCACCGACCCACTTATTCTTGTCGTGTGACCCACCTTTGCATTATGACTATATTCAGCCCACTGAAATAACATTCCGAATGATTGGGAGTGTTATTTCAATGGTTTAGACGGCCTAAAAACATTAGAAAAAAGGAACATTAATAGTTTCAATGATGGTAAGCCAGTACCGATCCACTTTTTCCTGTGGTGGGACCCACCTTTGCATTGGATCCACCCCCTAAAATGAGATGGCGAAAATGGACAGTTCAGATTTGCAACAAACATCATGAAAGTGAGACCCATCAAAATTAAGGATGCATAAAAAATGTCACATCTCTGGCTCAGGATTGTGTGGAGCATAACAAACATAGGTATTATGTATATGTGGCAAAGCCCTGTGGACCCCACCACAATGTATGTGTTGTATCCGTGCCATCCATTCATTTTTCCATTTGTGTGAGCCAAAAAATGAAGCAAATCCAAAGCTCAAGTGGACACACCAAAAGCACAGGTGGGGACGATGACGCCCACTGTTGAACCTTGGGAGGGCCCATCATGATGTCTTATTGCCATCTAACTTGTTGATAAAGTCACACAGACATGGATTAAGAGAAAGCACATACAAGCTTGATCTAAAACTTCTATGGCCCCAAGAAGTTTGCAACAGTAGGCGTTTAGTCCCACTGTTTTATATGTTGTGGTCTATTCAAACTTTGTATCTACCTCTTTTTTTATGGCCTAAAATGAGATGACAAAAATGATAAACGGTTTAGATTTGCGACAAGCATTACGAAAGTCAGCCTCACCTAGCTTCGTGGGAATTACTTTAGGGCTTGTTTGGATAATGGACTAATGCAGCAATGGGGTGTAAAACTCACATCATTACATAATGGACATGCCTTAAAATGATATTGCAGTGTGGATATATATATATATATATATATATATATATTAACGAAAGTATATTTAACCACCGAAATACTATACAGAATACCATACACATGGAAAGTGTAGTTATAGGAGTATTGCGTACGACTACCATCATGGTTTACCAGACATATGGAAAGTGTAGCTACAGGAGTATTGCGCACTGCCACCGTCATGGTTTTCCTGTATCTACTGTGGTAATGATAATCATTACTCATTTACCATAGAGGGTTTTCAGGACTCCAAATGTACCCTTAAGAAAGGTATGTGTTTAGTAAATGAGACGGTAATTTTGTTGATATGAAAATGATTTGGTAAAAAATGTACGGGAGATTGATGGCGAGCGACTTTGGAGCTAATGGTGCAAACAACGGGCGGAGAAAGAGGCTAAGAGTAATAGTTTTCAGTCCATATCCAAAAAGACGGGCGGCTTATGGAAAAGATTCCATTATTAATCTTATCCTCGTCATTACATTTATAAGCTGCTTATACTACTAAGTAGCTGACCGTCATCTTAAAATGGTGATGACTCATCCTTCTCACACGTGGCACTCATGTACAGCTATCTGGAGCATCCAAATTGTGGATGGGGAACATATATTGAAAATCACAATGATCAAGCCGTCAACGAATGGGTATTGGGATGGGTAAAAGTAAAATATTGAGTGGTTCAAGATGCATAAGCAAACCAGATATTCCTATAATCTTCCTAGTGTAATTTCTGGGGTATGCTCTATACTTAATTGGGTCAGAGATTTAAATGGTTTGGATTTTAATACAGCTGATCCATGTGGACAATAGACGAGTCACCGCCATTTCCAAGATGGTGGTGAACTATCATAGGGACCTGGTGGCTGTAAGATTATTTCAAGCGGTGCAGTGCTCTAGCAGCACCATATTATGATATATAGTAGCTTTTTTTTTATTTTTTTATTTTTTTTATTTTTTTATTTTTAGTCATGCAATGCATCCACCCAATTAATCGCGGTACACACTCACCCGGTCAGTCATACGTCGCACCCACTAGTGCGGTTAGCAGTGGGAGTTTCACCCTATGGGTTTCGATACCTAAAACTCTTGTTGAAACTCCTCAAAGTCTTCCAACGAGGTAAAGGCTTCAAACCCAAGTTATATAGTAGCCTCAGAATATCAGTTGAAAGTCTACAAATTAGGTGGTGGATATCTCTCTCTCTCTCTCTCTCTCTCTCTCAAGGTCTCAAGTTCTCAAGATCTCCTCAGAATATCAGTTGAAAGTCTACAAATTAGGTGGTGGATATCTCTCTCTCTCTCTCTCTCTCTCTCTCTCAAGGTCTCAAGTTCTCAAGATCTCAACCATTCAATGAGTCAGGAGGCTAAGCAACCAAAGAAGGCAGCCGTGGAAGAGCTGTTGAAGCGACTGGAGGAAGGGAGAGTCCCAGATGAGGAGCTCCGAAGGCAGATCAGGATTCAACTAGCAAAACGTCTCAACTGGGGTTATAAACCTACTTACGAACAGCAGATAGCCCAGGTCCTTGAATTCGCTAAGTGCTTAATCTCTCTCTCCCTCTCCCTCTCCCTCTCCCTCTCTCTACTCCTGTCTGTCCCGAGATCCGCATAGTAAGGGCTCTAATGAGGCTACCCTAATGTATTGGTTTTATCCACACCGTCCATCCATTTTTCCATATCATTTTATTATAGAATTACAAAGATGAGTTAGATCCAAGTTTCAAGTGGACCACACAGTTGGAATTGAACAACCACAATTAAAAACTTCGTGGGAGCTGCAGAAGTTTTTGATCAATGGTGATATTTCTGTCTTCCGTTCGTCCAGGTCTATGTGACCTTATGAACAGGTTGGATGGAAATTAAACATCACGATGGGCCCTAGGAAGGTTTGAACGATGAGTGCCGTTATTAATACTGCTTCCTCTGGTGTTGTCCAGTTGAGCCTTGGATCTATCTAAATTTGGGGATTACATTCTAGAATAATATGAACAAATTGATGGACGGTGTGGATAAAACCCATATATCAATGAAGGCCCCTTAGAGGAGCCCTGCATGTTCTAGGGCTGTAAATGGTCGAGTTCGGGGCGGGTTTAGCCAAAACCAGACCTGCCCATTTACTAAACAGGCCTGGGTCCAAATTTTAGACCCAGACCCTTTTACTAAATGGGCGGGTCTGGGTCGGGTCTAAGTCATCCCATCAGACCCATTTATAAATGGGTCCGGGTCTGATAGAGGGAGATCCACCCAGACCCATTTATAAATGGACCGGGTCTAATGAGTCCGAGTCTGGATCAAGTATGCAAGCATTTTACAAGGCTTAAAACCGGGTCTGGACGGGTCTGGGCTGGACGGGTCCCTTGTAACATGGACCAAACCCGCCCACTTACTAAATGGGTTTGGGTCGGGTCAGGTTGGGCCTAATATCAAGGAAACCAGGCCCAAACCTATTTAACAAATGGGTCTATTCTTGGAACCAGACCCGTACCATTTAACAAATGGGTCGGGTCTGGGTCGGGTCTAAATGGGTTGGGTCTGGGTACCCCATCGGGTCCACTGACCCATTTACAGCCCTAGCATGTTCTGAGCTCAGGACAGTCCGCATGGTCCCGAGAGCTTTTAGTGCTGTGCATGCATGCATCCTCGGTTTGCAAAGGTAGCACGTGTGTATAGGCACACATGCATTAAATCTCCAAGCACTTCATCATGTGGATCACACCATGGAGACCCTCTGTCCTGAAAATCAGGCTAGCCGCTGATTAGGTAGGCCACAAAATTTGAAATAGATGGACGGCTTAGAAGAACTTGCGAATTTACTCTTCTGGAAATTAGAGCCTACTTTATTATCTGACCTTCCTGATTTTTGTACTAGAGAGTCAAGAGGATGCGACATACCTGATGGACGGCTTGGATCTCATGTATATATGCCACTCTGGCACATTTGGTAGATGATATACCTCATACAAGCGTGTGGGCTTAGCAAAGCTCATACTTATGAACGGTTAGATTGACTCAGTACAATCAATCCGGACACCTGGACAGTCCATTTATAGATCCAGACTGTTCATTAGTTCCAGCATCCATTTTCGTGGTACCTTGAAAAAGTCACACCAGTTGGATCATCTAATCCATCCATCCTCAAGGTGCTTTCTTCTTTATATCCGTTCATTTGCTAAGCCATGGATGGGATTGTTTGCATGAGCTGATCAAAACGATGCTTTAGAACTATGAACGATCGACAGGAGGCCCTAACACATAAATGTATTCAATTGTTAACTAGACCTATGTTTTTTAATAAATGTTCTTGACCGTCTATTTTTCTGGCTGTTGATTGGATGTTTGGAATGGTCTGGTTAGTGCAATTTTTTCATGGTGGCCTAGGAAATGCATTTTGCACTAATCAACGGTCTGGATCCATTGATGTCTTAACCCAGCCATATGAATTTCAAAAAGGAATGCTAGTAGAGTAGTAGTCTGCTCATGTTGTGGTTATATGCAGCTCCCCGTACACGTGGGAGGCAGCTCCCTCATCATGGTTTACCTGGGAAACATGTGTGATGATCCAGACCGTGGATTTGATAGGCCATATCTCAAAAGCAATGGGGATGGACGGATGTGGATTTCTTTCGCACCAAGTTCCTGCGCTGGGAATCTATGTGGGGCCCACCGTGATGTTTCTGAGAAATCCACGCCGTCCATCCGTTTTTTTATCTCATTTTAGGACATTCTACCGAAAATGAGCCGGATCTAAGACTCAAGTGGGCCTCACTAAAGGAAAAGGTGGGTAGGGAAATTCCTACCGTTGAAACTTCCCTGGGGTTCACAGTGATGTTTATCTTCCATCCATACCGTTCATAATGCCATTCCTACTGGGATGAACTGAAAACACAAATATTACCCTGATTCAAAACTTCCGTGGCCCCACGAATATTTCAACTGTGGAAGTTAGCCCTACGCATTCAACCTGCAAACTCTCAATAACCAGATTGTCCAATCAGTGCAAATTTCGGCCATTAGCCCACCTATCTGTTAGGCCACTGGATCAAAGGTCCGGATCACATCACCACACACGTTCGTCTCATGTACTGTCATGAGGGAACTACATAGAACTATTATTCCAAGCTGCACAATAGCATTCTTGTATTTCTAAACATGTATATTTGGATTTCGATCTGTTGGGAAGTTCTATTTTCCAGCTCTAAGGCACATGAGTATCGGTACGGAGACTGATACACTGGATTCTCAAATTTATCCACGACGAATCCAATCCGCCCGCCCTCCTTTCTTTCATTGGACCACTGCCCGGGACGCCCCTATTAATTCAATGACCAAAGGCCTCGGGAGGAAACTTTGGAAAGAAAGCCTACAGGTTATGAGGTCCTAATTTCCTTCCTCAAGTTAATGTTTGGAAAGACGGTCAAAGGAAGGTATGTTAGTTTGGCAATCTTATCTTGTTTCTTACTTAAATTGATTAGTGTATATCTTAGGTGCTCCCTCACAGCACCATGGATTTTATCGTATTGAGGTTTCTATGCAATACAAGAAATTAATAAAACATAAGGTGTGTCTCAGGATCATTAGTTGAGTTGGTAGAGGCGCATGAGTTTGAGTGATTAGGTTTCCATCCGAGCACCCCCAAACAATACACTAAAACAAAATTGAACTAATTTGTAATTGGGTGCCATCACACTAGTAGCATCAAACTCTTGCAATTAAGGGTGCATATATAGGCAAGATTAGTGTGAAAACAGTAGGCCCCATCATGAACATTGTTATAATCTATTGATGAACCCTGATGATCTCACATTTGGCCACATTTTTACACTATTATTATTCCTTTTAGACCTTAAGATGGCTTGTTAGAATAGAATTTGAGTTCATGGACTTTATTTCTTGTAATAACTTGAGTATGGGGCTACTTTAATATTTTTTTGATTGTTACGAGAACTCTAATAATAATTAAATAAAGGAGAGGCTAAAGAACTCATAATCTATTGGGTCCTCTCTTTAAGTTTTCGGTCAAAATAGCATTGATCTTTTGTGAAATGACGAAATTAGCCATTGCTTATCAATCTCACTAATTATAGCCCCTGACACCTTTTTAGATTTTCTTTGGACCATTTTGCCTCTTTCTATGTAAGGGCAGAGCCCTCTTTGAAAGTGTAAATGACTCTCTCCATGAATGATCAGTACTTTCCATTGTAATCGGACAACCGATAAACCTCAAGAGCGGGGCCTCTTCGTAACCACTCAAACTCTCTGTGAGCTACAACACCATGATCAGATCCATTCATTCAGATATTATTTCCTCCAGTGTGGTCCACTTCTCATGACTTATTTTCTCAAACTTGGTTAGGCCCCACTAAGTTAAAAAATCTTTCATATTTTATTAAATATGGGCCGGGCTCATGAGACCACTAGTGTGTGGGTCTCACACAATTTTTTCTCAGATGCCCCTTTTAAATTTCTCTTTTAAACTTCAGATTCAATTTCAAACAAGTGAGGATTATGATAAAGTAGAGAGTTCAGGGATAAGTCGTATCATATCCAAACTCCTTTCAATCTTCTCAATTATTGATTATGTTCGATTGTCATTTTAACTGGAGGATTTGAGGAGTGATTAGCTCCTTCAATCTCATAGTAGTTAGGCAAATTATTGAACGTAAGTCATCTATCTTAAACTTTGCATAAGGTCCCTTAGATCATATAGATACCGTCAGATCATGTAGGCCAACTAATCCAGGCCTTTTAAATGATATTAAAGTAGCTTCAACAAATCTCTAATTTGTGTGAATCGACATCGAGACAGGTGCCCTTTTCATGATCTAATATTTTATTAACCTTAATGTCTATTTTTTCATATATCAATCTCATTGTTTGCCCCTTTTTTAGAGAAACCCACACCATTTTCTCTTAGTTATCATAGAGATAGAGCTAGCCATGACCACCTCCACCAAGGTTAGTGTCGGTAGCCATAATTTTTGATAAGGAAAAAATAAGGGTGATGGACAATAGTGATGCTTGTCTAAAGTAACCTCAACTGAATTAAAACTCTTTCTTCTTTTAAAAAATCCTTTGAGTTTAGACATGATTACACATGATTTTCGATGGTGTGGCTCAATTGAGTTTCAGATATGATTGATTTTTCTGATATCCCATAACTCAAAGGGGACCCACCAAATGCATAGTGTGGATATTTGACACACATCATGGTGGGGACCATAGAGATCAGCCTCATAGGAAGCTCCCATATGTGTGTGTGTGTGTGTGTGTGTGTGTGTGTGTGTGTGTGTGTGTGTGTGTGTGTGTGTGTGTGTCGAACATCCACACCATCAATTAGATGTACCCTTCCATGGTTAGCTATGGACCTAAAAATCAAGCCAATCCATGACTTAGGTGGGCCACACCATAGATGATAATTGAGAGTGGATGTCCACCCATCGAAACCTTCCTAATTGTTTATAGGGCCCACTGAGATGTGGTTCAAACATCTTCCGGCCTAGATAAAAGCCCATAGTCTTTTAATGCATGGTCAAGATTAAGTGAATTTATTTGAGGGCCTTTAATCGACAATTTGTTGGTTGATTTAGGATTTGGCTTGAGTAGTGATTAGGGTTTTTGGCGAGATCTTTCCGATCGCACAGTCTTTTTTTTTTTTTTTTTTTTTTTTTTTTTTTTTTTTTTTTTACATTAATGGTTCGAATCTCCAATGATCACAATGATTGATGTATGGATCATAATAATTGCATTTAAATAATGTTTTAGTTATATGCTATGTGATTATTGATTTTGATTTTATAATCATACCTTCTTGTTATTGGTGTCTCCATAATTTGCCAAGATGCCTAGAACGTGTGTCCCAACCTAACCAATGATTTCTCATTAGCATTGAACATGTGCGTGAATTATCATTGTGTATGCCCGCATTTTGACTGCACGTGTATGTATCTTTGTACATAATCACATTAATCATAGATTCTTAATGACCATATCTATTTATCATATTGATAATGAATTATTAGTAATCTGATCCATCATCAACATTGATATTTGAATCCATCATCAATATTGATTGTCAATGCCAATGATTAGACCTATCATCAACTGTAATTAACGATCAATGCTAATGATCAGATTTATCATCAACTGTAACGAACAATGCTGATGATCAATGTCATTAATAAGATTAGCATTAATTTTTCATGCATTCTTATGTTGGAGAATTATAAAATAATATAATTCTTAAGTATATTTTTTTACAAAGCACATGATATAACTAAACTTCAAGTATAGGTCAACTTAGTATATTGATACTAACGCATGTACAGAATATGTGATTTCATAAATAATGGGCTGAGAGAGAGAGAGAGAGAGAGAGAGAGAGAGAGAGAGAGAGAGAGATGCTACGAGTACTATAACTTATAATGCTTATAGTTGCATTGGTCCACTTGGGTAGTCTAATTTAGTCTAATTCAACGATCCATGTCATTCATTAGGCCCAATCCATGTAGGGCTACCATGAAAACATTACACCGATCCAACAAACATTAACTATTGATCAATGACCTTTAATATGTACGATTAAGATTGTTTGAACAAAATAAGGCCAATTAATAATTTGATCCATCTATTTGTTAAAACCCATCATAGAGTGCTTATGATTATGAAGAATTGCTTTTATTAGAAGATAGTAGTCTTTTCATTAATTGCTTTGAAAAAGGATAGTCATAGAAAATAAGGCAAAGTAAGGATGGATTAATTCATTTGATTATCGAAATGTTTGTATGTAATTCATGAGATGTATTCTGAATTGAAAATAGGCAGTTCAAATCGATCGATTAGATTGTCTAAATGGACAAATTATACTCGGAGCATTATAACTTATGGTACTCTCAGAACACTAGAGTATTTCTAAAATATAACAATGAATAGTTTTGAAATCAATTTGTGTTGTTAAACGTTGATATTTTATATTGAAAGTTTATTATTTATTTATATAATTCTGCTCTTTCACTTGGACTACTCAAAATTGAAAATCAAATAGTATGATTTGAAATTAAATCATACTACTAAACTTTACGGCTTTAATATAATAAGAACGTACCTCATTTCTTAATATTTTTATTTGTTCTGTACTTCATTAAATTGTTTCTTTAAAGTTTATTTTTCTTATTTCTCATCCCCACTTCAATCTTTTGTAAATCTAAATATTGAAAAATAAAATTGATCTATTTAAATTTAAATTTATTTTTTTTATTCAATTATTTTTCTCATTACAGTTGTTGTTACTTTACTGATGAATCAACGACATTGGATGAAGCTGAAATAGCAATGCTTGATTTATACTATGAAAGGGCACAAATAGAAGATGGTCAAAGTGTCCTTGACCTTGGATGTGGACAAGGAGCAGTTACTTTGCATGTTGCTCAAAAGTATAAGAATTGTCATGTTACGGGTATTACTTATTCAGTTTCTCAGAAAAATTTCATAGAGGAGCAATGCAAGTAAGATTAGTTATTTACCTCTATTGAATTTTTTTAAAAATGTACTTCTTGCATTAAATATGTAAATAATTTGTTATACTATACTTGCATTTTTTAATCGTGCTCATTAAATATGTCAATATTGAAGTCTACTTTTTTCAAAAGTATTATTACATTTCTTACCGCTATTCTTGTTTAATATCTACTAAACCTATTGCATTTGAAAGAAAGTATTAGTATTCTAATATAAATTTACATTGGTTATATA
The DNA here is from genome assembly GCA_003013855.2 of Liriodendron chinense. Classification (NCBI taxonomy): domain Eukaryota; kingdom Viridiplantae; phylum Streptophyta; class Magnoliopsida; order Magnoliales; family Magnoliaceae; genus Liriodendron; species Liriodendron chinense. The sequence goes on from PVNU02004065.1 coordinate 12,898, forward strand.
TGTGTGTGCGTGTATATTTTATGTGTGTGTGTGTTGGGGAGGGGGTGTTCAGCTACCATCTCCACCTTTATAGGACATTAGGAACGTAAGTAACGTTTGTAAAAATTCTGAATTACATGTAGGATGATTCCGTCAATAATATAATTGAGAGCAAACCTTGGTGTAAGAATCATGCTAATCGAATAATCCTAGTCCTATAAATGGAGCCCATTTATTAAAATCATTTTTATTACATTGATCACAAAGTTAGAATCATCAACAAAAAATGTTATTTTGGAATAATAAATAATACGAAATAGGACCTATCAAATAAACAACTTAAGATGATGACTGAACTTATTTTGTTTATCCTGTCAATTGTAACTATTTATTTTAGCTACCATTCCCACTTTTATAAGACATTAGGGATGTAAGCAACATCTGTAAAAAATCTAAATCATATGTAAGATGCTTTAGTCAATAATATAGTTGGGAGCAAGCCTTAGTGCAAAATAGTTTATTGTATTGATAATCTTAACCCTATGAATGAGGCTCTTTTATTATAATAATTTTTATTGCATTGATCACAAGGTTAGAATCATTAATGAAAAAAATTATTTTAGAATCATAAGTAATACAAAATAGGACCTATCAGATAGACAACTTAAGATGATAATTGAACCTATTTTTTTTATCATGTAAATTTCAACTATCTATTTTTCATGCGATTGATCAAATGATTAAGATTATTTTATTAGCATGATTTTTGTACCATGAATTATCCCTATTTGTACTAAAGGATAGTGGTTCAAATTGATAATTGGTTGTCCAACGTGTCATTCAAAAGCTTAGTAGACATTGCTAATGTCCCAATGACAATGGAAACGTTAGCAAACCCTTTTGTGTGTGTATATGGATAGATAAGCTCATAAGATTTTGATGATGTAAGGCAATACGAAAGCATGTAAGAATGAAGACTACTATAAATGACGTATTCTCTTAAAACCTTAGTTCCTTATAAATAGATATTATCCGAAGGTGTAGAAAGGAAAAGTTAAACGTCCCCACCTCTCGAACGTTTAGAGAAAAGAAAAGAGAGGATGAAAGATCAAAGATTCTCCTCTCATCTCCATCATCACACGTGTGTGCAAGTTGGGTTTAACCTTGGATGTCTCTCATATGCCTATGCGCCTACATTATAGTAACGATATGAGAAAACTTTTTCTTCCGTCTTTTTAGTGAGATAGAATGGAAAGAGATCTCTTTTGTTGGTGTATCAATATTGACTTTCATCAAACTATTAAGGTACATAAATTTTATATAAAATCTCAATATTTTGTTATATAATTTTAAAATGTAATTCACATGGGGATCCATATGATTATCATTATCGTTATCATATAAGCCTTATGTCAATTAAAGTAATGGTATAAGTTTGATGATGACTGCCAACCCAATATAACCTTATGTTATCCGAGCTTGGGATTGACAATGAGAGTACAAAAGTTCCACAAGAGCAATGTAATAGACTATTACACAAGTTGATTACAATCAAGCACTATCTAATAGTCTAGTACATAAGTTGATTACAATTAATAAGTTCACATGAAGATCCATATAATGATTGCAAAATTTAGATTAAAAAAAGAAATTATGCTTCTATGTCTTTTGAAAACATTCAACAGGGAGCTCAACTAATTGATATTATGATTGTACAGAATCATTGCTTTCAACTTAATAGTAGTGAGTTACTGCTAGATGTTGTATTATATTAGTAGTTAGTTGAGAAGCTTATATACTTAAAGACCACTCATCCTAATATTGTCTATGCTGTCAGTAAGTGATTAAATTTATAAATGCACCTCACACATGTCACTTGGATATTGCTTATCGTATCTCCAATTTTCTTAAATAGTCACTTAATAGATGAATAATTTATTTCTAGAAGGATTTTACTTGAGTTAAGAAAATATATAAACAAGATGCCAAATCTCTCTCAAGTAAATAATTCACTTCTAGTCATTGTACTTTGGTCAGTAGAAATCGAGTTACATAGAAGAGTAAAAAGTAACCAATTATTGTTCACCTTTGTGCTAAGGTTGATTATCAAGCCTTGACACATTTGGTGTGTGAATTCCTTTGGTTGAAGATATTATTAATTAAGTAAGCATTTATATGTTTTTATTAATAACACTTTATTATAATAATTTAACAACTACCATATATCATTAAATCTCAGTTACTATTTGAAATTACGTCAGTAGTCTAACACGACACCTTCGTATATGCGGAAGCCTAAAGAGCAACTAGTATTATGACTAAGTCCTATAGGAGGGTGATTTTGACCTTTTGAAATTCGTTTTGCCTACTTACATAATTTAACAAATTAAACTAAGTAAGCAAGAACACTTCGGCTTCTAAGCCTACGTGGGTCCAATCACAAGGCTAGCATATTGTTTAAGGAATAAACAACCTAGTCTAAGAATGCATAGATATTCAAATGATTAAACAAATCAAGCTCCTAATCTATGCAACCTATGTAGACTTATGAGAATGGATCAATGAGCTCAAGTCTACACAATTAGTGAAAGTACATCTTGTGTGTGGATGTGCCTATCTAGTTCTTAGTATACATTCCTATCGAGCATTTATAATTAAAAAATTAAACATACAATGCTAAGATATCAATGTGCTAAATTCAATCACAAACACAAGCATGTTTAGTGGCTCGACTTTGGGTTTACTCCACTGCCGGTTCAAGTACTCAACCCTATTAAGTACACTGGCATTCACTATCAGAGGTTTTAAATGAGGTTCACCTTTCAACCTTTACACGAAGGTTTTACCGGTTCACCTCTCAACCATAACCGGAGTTTTGGACAAAGGGCTAACTCTCAACCCAAATGGAGTTTTGGACATAGGCTAACTCTCAACCCGACGCACGTTCACTCCCATGTCGGAGGCTCTCTCTTAGAGACTAATTTAGGCCCAACAAACTTGTCAAGGAACGAAAAACGTTCCTAGATGTTTTAGGCCCGACAAACGAGCCAATGATCGGCAAACAACCCTAAATAGAGTTTAACAAACAAACTCTACACTCAACTCCCATAGGAAATTGAGTGGATGGACTCTCAATAAATGACGAGCCCCTTGTTCAGCGCCGCTTTAGGTTGCTTGATCTTCGCTCTCCCATGCTTCAATCAACTTCCCTTGCTCCCCCAATCATGTTGCCGCTGCGTCACCAATGACTTAGCTACACTTGATCAATCACCTTGCTTGTGATGCCTTTGAGATGCCCAAGGTGATAGGAGGGTATATTTAAGAACTCTACAACTAATAGAAATGGGTTACCTACTGTTACTCACCTATAACGATCTCATCTTAGAGCTTTAGATATTGTTTTGACTATCAAGAAAGATCCAAGCTCTAGAGATTAAGAGGGGTTAAAGGTCATCTTCTACATGAGCTTGGAATGCTCCATTCTTGTGTGAAATTAGAAGGAAGATGCCTTCTAATGGTTAGAGATTGAGCCTCTAATGATATCCAACAATGGTGGCTTCAATCCTCTCAAAATTCCTTTGTTGCCTAAAAAAAAAAAGAACGAGTCAAGCCTTTAAATATACAAAGCCCTAACGGCTATAAAATGGCTCTCTCCGACCGGTCGACCTACCGGTCGAAGGGGGTCCTCGATTAGTCGGGCGACCAGTATTATTTCATGGCCTGGACAGAAAAACTGGCTGTCTCAAATTGACAGGTCACCGACCGGTTGGACGACCGATCGAATTATACACCTAAATATTTTTTTCAATGAAAGCTCGCTGTCCATTTTGGGCCTGTTGTCGATTGGTCGCCTGATTGATCAGACGACCGATCTGAGCATGAAGACTGCATTTTGTCAGTTGTGTTTTGCAGCAGTTCATGCGACCTCTGAGGCCATTTTTTAGGTAATCTTTTGAGACACCTAGGACCAATATAAGATGACTAAGGGTATCCTAATGGTCACGATCATCTAGAGGTTATGGTTTTGGTTAGGTTTAAGGTTAAGACACACCAAGGCATCTCTTTTACCTGTTTCTTCTTCTTTGATGCAGCTGGTCCATCTTGAGTCTTCGGTCTTTGTCTTCATTAAGCTCAACCGACACTAGACTCACTGACCTAAGTGATTGACGAACAAGGTGTACTAGTATGCCACATAAAAGTGCACTAACACTATTAGTGTACTAAAAACATTGAAATTGATTGTCACTTCATTTGTGAAGAGTTATTTTCTCAAGAGGTGTGCATGTCCTATAACATTCTAGCTTGAAAGGTGTATATGTGTGTGGATTTATGTAGACATGCGAAGCACTATACTTTTTATGCTTTATGTTCTTATTAAGATTGTGTTTTTTTACATTAGACTAATGCATAATAGTTTTTTCCTAATCTTTTGCTCCCCCTTCCTTTTTTACATTTTTAGTCAAAATACATTTCTTAAAAGTCCAATGCACATTGTCGTCGTATATGATTGAAATAGTCTTTTGTTCCAGGTTATTTCTGTACTATTCTTAAGCTTTTAGGAGTTTTGATGTACCCTGTATTTGTTACCATATAAATATGAATTTCGAGCCTAGGCTTGACACTAGTCATGAAATCAACTTGCCTTGTGTTTTAACAATACAATTCATTATTTCTACTTCATAATATTATTTCTTTGGTAAGTTACACGAAGCCCTTCATCTATTTCGTTTAAAGATCATACATGAGTTAGTTCTATTGGGTCTAGAGAATGAGATTTTAGGTTAAATATGAAATTTCTATATATACATTTGTCAAGAACTAATAGGATCATTAACCTTTGTCAGATTATCAAGTAGAGGCCAATTTCTATGTATTATTTTCATTTTTCTAATTGTTGAAAATTTTCTCATGAGTTATACTTGTTATTTGTTCTTCTATCGTTTTTATAATATTTGTTACTTCCATTTCCCTTCTGATAAGGTCATGATAAAAAAAATTATATCCTAGATTCTTCTTCTTTTTAAAAATGCATGCATTTGTATTACTATATCTGAAAATGCATGCATTTTTCTTAAGGTCACGATCTAGTGTAAACATTTTCATTATTATTACATATAGTGCAAATAAGTTATGTAAGCCCCAGTTGTAACATGTTCATGACATCCACGTTGTTGTGTAGCATGCTAACAACGCTGGTGAACTGAGATCCAATCTCTGGTCTCACCCACAAATGATAAACAAGAAGAAATAACAACTAGAAGCGGAATTGAAACAAACCAACAAACCACAAGACATAATTTACGTGAAAAAATCGCAACAAGGGTAAAAAACCACGGGTGCAAAGTTTCACTATGGAAAAGACGAGGTTACAATGAATCTACTCACCTTCTCCGATGCTCTCATGCACAGAGATGGCCCTTTTTACTAACCTCTTTCCTCTTTCTCACCTTGGACGCATAGAAAACCTAATTATATACCCTAATCCTGAATTACACCCTTTTATATAGTATAACACGAAAAAAGAACCCAAAATAGGAAAGCCCGCAAATCACTTCGCGTCCGATTGGGCGCTAGGTCAGGCTTGGTCGAGCGCCCGCCCAATACAAGATGTGTCCAACGTATTCGGGGGAAATCTGCCCGAATTTCAGGCGTCCGACCAAACCTAGTTGGGCTCCCGGTCCACTGATCGTCGGGCGCCCGACCACCTCTTGGTGTGATTGGCTTCACACCTCAACAATCTCTCACTTGGAGACACATCACCATAGTCCTTCGTCTTCTACATCCGGAGTGCACCACCTCCCCATCTTCAAGCCTGAAAACCAATCAAAGCTTAACAGAGCTTCACTTCTCCCATGTGACAGCCTTGGCCAACACATCCACAGGGTTCTCACTTGTATGGATCTTCTCCAAAGCAATCGATCCATCTTCCAGTAACGAACGTATGAAGTGATATCTGATGTCAATATGCTTGGTCCTTGAATGTAAGGCTGAATTCTTAACCAAGTGTATTGCACTTTGACTGTCATTGTATAGCTTGCAATTTGCTTGCTTCTTCCCCAACTCTTTCATAAAACCTTGCATCCACACCATCTCCTTGCACGCTTCAGTAGCTGTAACATATTCTACTTCCGTTGTACTGATGGATACTATCTTCTGTAATCGAGAGACCCAACTGACTGCAGCACTTCCCAGAGTAAAGACATACCCTGTAATGCTCCTTCTGCTGTTAATATCCCCTGCCAAATCTGAATCGACGTAGCCTTGTAGCTCAATTTTCAATCCTCAATAACATAACCTTACATCCACAGTACCTACCAGGTATCTGAGGATCCACTTCACAGCTTCCCAATGTTTCTTCCCGGGATTATTCATGAACTTGCTAACAATTCCTACTGCTTGAGCAATATCTGACCTCGTGTTAACCATGGCATACATGAGGCTCCCTATAGCTGATGCATATGGGACTTTAGCCATGTAGTCCCGTTCCTCCTACGTTTTCACACCTTACTTCTTTGAAAGCTTAAAGTGATTGGCTAATGGAGTGCTAACCAACTTAGCACCTCCCATGTTGAATCGATCAAGTACCTTGGCTATGTACTCTGCCTGTGACAAAACTAGCTTCTTGTTTTTCCTGTCACGCTTTATCCTCATGCCTAGGATTTGTTTTGCGGCTCCTAAATCCTTCATGAAAAATTTTCTAGACAGTTGTCTTTTGAAATCTGAGATGTCCTTCATGCTTGATCCGGCTAAAAGCATATCATCGACGTACAAAAGAAGGATGATGTACGACATATCAAACTTCTTCAAGTAGCCACAGTTGCCTGCATGACATCTCTTAAACACGTTTCCCGATATGAAATTGTCGAACTTCTTGTACCACTGCCTTGGGACCTGCTTCAGGCCATATAAACTTTTTTTTCAGTCTACACACTTTATTCTCCTTTCCTGGTGCCACGTATCGTGTTGGCCGATGCATGTATATCTCTTCTTCAAAGTCCCCATGAAGAAAGGCTGTCTTAACATCTAGCTGCTGTAGATGTAGATCCTCTATAGCTACTATACTCAAGACCATATGAATCGTAGACATCTTCACGACTGGTGAAAATATTTCTGTGAAATCAATACCTATTTTTTGTTGGAAACCTTTGATAACCAGTCTGGCCTTGTATCACTTCGAACCATCATGCCCCTCCTTCAGTCTGTAAACCCATTTGTTGTGAAGAGCTTTCTTACCCTTAGGTAGAGTGACTAGCTCCTACGTACGATTGGACTCAAGAGAGTCCATCTCATCATCCATGGCCTGCTCCCACTTAACCTGTGTATCTGACTGTAGTGCCTCTTCAAAACACTCTGGTTCACCATTATCTGTCAGTAGTAGATAATGTAAAGAGGATGAGTATCAGACCTTGGGTCTCCTCTCCTGAGTAGACCTCCTTACAACCGGTGTCAGCGGCTCTGCCTCATCATGCTCTTGTGCATGCTCATCCTGTGGCACTGTAACACCTGTGTTCGGTAACTCTTCCAACTCTACGAATTCTTTCTCATTGGCCTTATTCACTTTTTGCTGCACACTGTCTTTATGCATCACTTTTTCATTAAAGATTACGTCCTTGCTTCTGATAATTTTTCGATTCTCTGTATCCCAAAAAGGGTACCCAAAATCATTTGGCCCGTAGCCTATAAACGTGCACCTCCTGAACTTGGCATCCAGCTTGTTTCTGTGCTTTGCATCAATGTGAACATATGAAGTGCAATCGAGCACTTTAAAATGTGCAAGGTTCACTTCTTTCCTAGTCCACGTTTCTTCTGGTAACCCACCATCCAATGGTGCTGAGAGACTTCTATTGATGAGATATACGACAGTATTCAAAATATTTGCCCAAAAAGTCTTGGGCAACCCTGCAAGTAGTCTCATGCTCCTGGCGCACTCAAGGATAGTCCTGTTAATGTGCTCAGCTACATCGTTCTACTGCGGTGTTCCTGGAATCGTTTTCTGATGTTTGATTTCATTTGCTGCAGAATACTTATCAAATCTCTTGTCACAATACTTTCCCGCATTATCTGATCTGAGATATTTTACTGTTTTACCTGTCTCGTTTTCTACCATTACTTTCCACTTTTTAAATACATCGAATACATCAGATTTGTTCTTTAAGAAATAGACCCACAATTTTCTACTAGCATCATTAATGAAGAAAACAAAGTAACGTGAACCACTAAGAGATGATACCTGTGTTGGTCCCCACACATCAGTGTGTACAAACTCCAACAGATGCGTCTTTGGAGCACGTCCTATTTTCTTGAAACTTACCTCTTCTGCTTGCCATACACGCAATTCTCACAGAATTCTAAGTCGATAGACTTCAACTCTAGTAGCTTCCCTATTGACAATAGCACTTTCATCCCTTTTTCACTCATGTGTCCCAACCTCTGATGCCATAACTGCCATTTCACTCCAGTTGATGCGACTGCGAGTGAGCTATATGGTCCGGAAGTCACGTACAAAGTACCTTCCTTCTTGCCTCGAGATATCACCAAGGCACCTTTTGTGACCTTCCAAGAGTCACTTGTGAATGTCGTCACATATCCGGTATTGGCCGACTGCCCCACTGAGATCAAGTTCTGTCTCAAACTCGGTACATGTTTGACATCCTTCAATTTCAAAATCGTTCCGTCTTTCTGACTTATGTGAACGTCTCCCTTACCAACAATACTGCACAGCTTATCATCACCCAGGTAGACTCTTCTGAAGTCACCTAACAGATAATTACGCAGAACTTCCTTAAATGAAGTGGCATGAAACGAAGCACCCGAGTTTATGACCCAAGACTCATTCCGCGCATCAAGAGACAAGATCAACGCCTCTGTGTCACTCTTCGATCCTTAGATAGATTCACTGAATCCTTCCCACCTTGAGAGCTTTCTTCTTGTTTCTTAAGCGCCCCGCAATTACGCTTCATGTGCCCCTTCTTCCCGCAACGCCAACACCCATTCTTGTCTTTCGGTCCCTTAGACTTCTTCCTCAACTTAGAACGCCTGTGTTTATTGCCTCCTTTGTTTAACGATCTTCCTCTTCCTTCAACGTTTGGAGAATTCCCTGAACCCCCTGAAACTCCTGATGCCTTTCTTCTAGATTCTTTGCTGAGAATTAGACCGTTCACATCATTGAATTTTGACTTTGTAGACCCTGAAGAATTGCTCACGGCAAATTGTCTGGAAAACTGGACAAGATCAATAACGCCTTGACCTCGTCATCAAAAGTGATGCCAATGGATTCCAATTGGCTCGTGACTGTATTGAACTCGTTTAGATGTTTAGCCACGCATCCACCATCTGACATCTTCATGTTGAATAGCCATTTCATAAGATGAACCTTGTTGGACGACGAGGGTCTCATACATCGTAGCTAGAGCTTGCATTAATTCTTTTTGGGTCTTTACTTTGGATATATTGAAGGCGACGCTCTTAGACAAAGAGAGCCGGATCGTTTCTAAAGCCTTCCAATCTACTAAAGCCCATTCATCATCTTTCATCTTCTCTGGTTTCTTCTCTTTTCCTTCTAGAGGAATATAGAGGTTCTTCTAATACAGATAATCCTCTATCTGCATCTTCCAGAAGGTAAATTTTGAGCCATCAAACTTCTCAATTTGTGTCTTCTCTTCTTCTGTCATCGCTCCCACTTGAACTAAACTAATAACTCTGATACCAGTTGTTGCGCAACACGCCAACAACGCCGGTGAACCGATATCCAATCTCCAGTCTCACCCACAAAAGATGAACAAGAAGAAATAACAACTAGAAGTGGAATTGAAACAAACCAACAAACCACAAGACAAAATTTACGTGGAAAAACCCCAATAAGGGTAAAAAAATCACAGGTGCAAAGTTCCACTATGAAAAAGACAAGGTTTCAATGAATCTACTCACCTTCTCTGATGCTCCCATGCACAGAGATGGCCCTTTTTGCTAACCTCTTTCCTCTTTCTCACCTTGGACATATAGAAAACCTAATTACATACCTTAATCTCGAATTACACCCATTTATATAGTATAACACGAAAATAGAATCCAAAATAAGAAAGCCCGCAAATCACTTCGCGTCCGATTGGGCGCTCGGTCAGGCTTGGTCGGGCACCCGCCCAATACAAGATGCGTCCAGTGTGTTCGAAAGAAATCTGCCCAAATTTCAAGCATCCGACCAAACTTGGTCGGGCTCCCAGTCCACTGAACATCGGGCTCCTGACCACCTCCTGGTGTGATCGGCTCCACACCTCAACACAACCATCATACATGTCATCAATCGTTTGACCATGAGAAAAAAAAACAAGATAATCCATAACTCATATGGGCAACATGACAAGAAAAGTTGAGATGGCCGCTCACCATAGATTTTCACTAGGCCTAACCCATGTTTTAAAGCGACCTAATTTTTTATGTGTGGCATCAACTAGGGAAAATGTTTAGTTTTCATAAATTGATTAACATATACACGACATGGTAGGGCTTCTATGAGAATCAAGGGCGGGCATCTCCTCTCAACTCTGCCTACTCATGTGGCCCACCTGAGTCATGGATTAGTAAGATTTTTAGGCCCATGACCAAATGATCAATGATTTACAAAATTGTTAGAGTGGATGTCATTAACACATCACACTGCAACTCACAACAAATGTTTGTACTATAATACAACTTTATCTCAAATATATACTACCATTAAAGTTAGTTTACATGGTTGTTTGGAATAGTAATTTCAGTTTTAAGTAAAAACAATCATTAGAAAAATTCACAAGCGAGTTCCTCTATGAATAAAATAGTATGAGTGACAATAATCTTACATTTTTTTATCATAAAGATAAATTTAACATCAAATAGTTGGTCTAATCTATTTTGCTCACTATTTCATACTATTAACTATGCTAATAGATTAAGTTTGCTATTCCTATGTAATTTTCATGTTTGTAGAAAATTATTTTGAAGAACTTATATCGAACCACTTGTTGCTTTCCTTGTTTAGGAACCTTCAACTATGAAACGTCGAGATTATATTAGCAGACATAACTGTACTTGAATGGAGGTTACTTTTGATAGGATATTAGTTATTGGACTGTTTGAGGTATGTAAGCCCCTCTTATATTGAAAATAGAGTATATTTTTTATACAATATGGGGTTAAGCTAGTTCTTAACTTTATTTAACTTCCTCAGCACATGAAGAATTATGGGTTACTTCTGAAGAAGATATCTAAGTGGATGACACCCGATGGCCTTCTTTTCTTAAAACATGCATGTCACAAGACGTTTGCTTATCATTATGAGGTATTTTTTTAAGACATTGACTACCATACTATTATAAGTCATGACTCTTCCCACTTATTCCATTTTCATGTGAAAGTTTTTATCGTTTATCCATAATATATATTTTTTAAAGTCATTATTATAAAATATTTTTAAAATTAATGTCTATAAATCAAATACAATATTTTCTAAATTTATCTTACACTTAGATCAAATAGTAATTTTCATGCTATTCATTAAAGTTTTCCTAACTTATTTATTCTATATTATAGCTCCATGTTAATTTGTTTGATTTGTTTTCTATTATGAGTGGGTAGATCATGATCATCATATGTCTTTTTTGCAAGAGTCTTATAGCCTATTGATGAAGACGATTGGTACACAGAATTTGTCTTTCCTGTAGGGACACTGATTATGCCATCAGCCTCTTTTTTTTTTTTTCCCTATATTTTCAGGTGAGATTGAATGTGCGATAGAAGTCTACTGGTTGCAATTTACATTCTTTTCAAATTTCACAATCATATCAGTATGTAGGGCTGTCAATGGACCGAGTTGGCCCGATGGGCTTTCAGGCTTGGCCTGCATTGGGCCGAGCTTGGACTAGAGTATCAGGTCCGCGGGTCGGGTTTGGGCCTAAAGTATGAGCCTATTTTTCAAATGGGCCAAACTTGGACTACGCTAATCAAAAGCCCGACAACCCGGCCCGACCTGAATATATTTTTAATTTAAATTTTAAATTAAAATATTCTTTCCTTTTAAAATTTAAATTTTATACAAATTTTTCCTAAAAATTCATCTCCCTCCTAAAACTCCTTTTATTCTCTATAGTATTGATGATTTTTTTTTTTTTTTTTTATATGGAAAAACATAGGATTAAAGGATAATTTCTTTCTTTATGTGAAAGGCTAGGCTCGAGCTGAGGCCAGGTTCGAGCTAGACTCTGCATTTGTATCTTGGGCCGGGCTTAGGCTAGACTATTGTGCCCCATCACGGGTTTAGGCCGGGCTTGAGCATAAATTGAGAGAGGTGGGCCAGGCTTGGCTCGGCCCTAACTCGGCCCATTAACACCCCTGTCAGTATGCATGTCTAGTCCAATAAAGACAATGGACCATTAAAAGATCATAACATAAAGTTTGAATTCTATTACATGACAATCACTTTTACTTACATGACCTAACTAATATATTACATCTAACCTTTTTGTTTACACTTTACATGATTGCAGGATGATGTGTCGGTTGTTAACCATTGGATTCTTAATGGGAAGCATTTCGCAAGTACCATGTATGGATAAAATAAAATGCTTTTTTATTTTTATTTTTGACTTAATTATTTTTACTGATGAATTTGAAGAATAAGACAAGTTTCATTCTTTTTTTTTTTTTCTTGTAGGGAAGAGTGGTTGAAGGGATTAGATGCTAATATGGAAAAGGCAAAAGAAATAATGGAGTCATTCTCCGGTAGTAAGGAAAATACTATGAAGCTGATTAATTATTGGCGAGGCTTCTGCATGGCTGGAAGTGAGTTATGTGCGTGTAATGGTGGAGAAGAGTGGATGGCTTCCCATGTTTTATTCAAGAAGAAATTATGAAACTCTCGTTGTTAGATGGTTTTATCACATTTCAAGTGGAGACCAATGCCCTTTGATAGAGTGAGGACTGAGTTACCAATTTTTTTTTCCTATTTTCAAAACTGCTTTGGTCATTCATACTTTTTTTTTATTTTTTTATTTTTTTATTTAGTGCAATGAAAGAACGATAGTGGAAAATGCTTCAGGAAATGGCATGTATACAAACTATTGAGGCAGACCATTCACATTTCAGTAATAATATGGTTGAATCCTTTATTTTGCATTCATTATTATGTGTGATTGTCTTCAAAATTCATATATTCGTCATTTGGCCTATGAGGCTATGTGACATTTTACGCACTATGAATGTTATTATGGAAACAATTTAGATTCAATTTAGTAATGGTATATGCTACAGTATAGTTTTGAAGTGTAATTTTGAAATTGCTTCCGCATATTTTCATAACAAAATGCATAATTTCAATGTATTATAGGCCTATTTAAGAATGTAACTAAAGCATTTAGCTTTGGTTAATTGTCCAAGGCTCTGGTTTGAACAACAAAATTATCATAATCGAAATTTTCTTAATTTAGCAATTTCACATTTTCTTATTTAGAAGCAATTAGATTACATTGCTTGTATACCTAAATCACAATATTTTGTCAATTCCATTATTGTATGTATTTGGATTACTTAGCAGTAATAACAATCTACAAGTGATAATGATAAGGTTTCCATAAGGGTATTAACCTAGTATCAAACGATGTGATATTGGCATAATGGTTGATTTAAAAAAAATTCTAAAAAAATGTTTGAAATTTTTAAAGAATGGAAAGATCCTAAATATGCATTTTTTTTTTTTTTTTTTAACAGCCATGTATTTGATCGTGTAGTGGGTCATTTTTCTATGAGGTTGTCTATCAGGCTGATTGTTGAAAGTCAAGTACCATGTAGCCAACTGATTCTAAAATTCTAAGATTGCCTACACATTTTGACCCCATATTTTGGCTGCTATTTAAGAATATAACTAGATCATCTAGTTTTAGCCTATTGCCCAATGCTCTGTTTTGGACAACAAAGTTATCATAATTGAAACTTTTCTTAATTTAGCAATTTCACCTTTTCTTATTTAGAAGTAATTAAATTACATTGCACGTATACCTAAATCATAATTTTTTGTCAGTTCCATTATTATATGTATTGGGATCACTTAACAACAATAATAATCTAGAAGTGATGATGATAATGTTTTCATAAAGATATTAACCTAGTATCAGCCGACATGATATAGGTATAACTGTTGATTTAAAAAAATCCAAAAAAATGTATAAATTTTTTAAAAATGGAAGAATCCTAAATATGTATTCCTTTCTTTTTTAAAAAAAAATTCTAGCCATGTATTTGATCGTGTATAGAGTCATTCTTCTGTGAAGATGTCTATTGGGTTGCTTGGATTGTCTACACAATTTGACCTCATATTTTAGCTACATGTTTACAATTCATCTTATTAAAAGTCTTAATTCAAATAAAGAAAATAAGCCCCAATAAAAAATTTAAAAAAAAATTATCTTGATAAATCAGGGCATGTTAATGAAAAGAAGAGAAAGCCATAACAAATGGTTTAATGAAATTTTTTATTTTCCTTGAAAGGGACCAAAACCACTTTGGGCCTTCTATTCACACTCAAATCTTCATTTTGGTCTTTTATTTAGACAACATTGTGGTTGAATCTAATACCCCAAAACTCTTACATTTTTTAAGGGAAAAAAAAGATGAAGAGCAAAAAATGAAATGGGTTCTTATAGTTGTAACACTGATGCATCGTTATCCACATACATAATGGTGTTGATATGTGCCATATTGACTGATATGACAAATAAGGAGCCATTATGGCCCATTTTTCACTTATATTGATTCATCCTCATAATACGTGAGGGATGATTGATATGGTTATGCAACGAGTGACACGACTATAATGCAACTAATTTTCAAAACCTTGGATGATGAGGCATACTAATTGCACATGACTTAAAATAACATAAGTTCTCTTGAGATAGTTTTGTGTATATACCATGTATAAGACTCTCATCCAGTGGACCTATGATGAGTGGACTAAATTAGAGAATTTATATTACTTGAGCAATCTGAGCGATTCATTTAATGACCTATAAGATGGACTGGACAAGTAGTATTTCAAACTAATGTATATTAGTCGATCTTAACGGTAAAAAACATGCGCTAAGAATACCTTAATTCATTATCACAGGCATTAAATTTAACTATTTATCTATATTCAACTTTTGGTCATTCAATATTGTTATCTCTGATATTTGACCATCCATTATAATGAAAACTCACCATTTATTATCCATGACCATAAGATAAGACCATTGGCCATCAATTATCATTGGATGTGATCATTACTCTTCCATTATCATTAGATTTTACGTTTAATCTTCTACCACTATTGGATTTTCATTGGATATCATCACTAATGTTTTAATATCACTATATTTGAATTTTTTTCTATTATCACAAGATCTAATTCTTTATCATCCATCATCAGTAGATCTAACCATTATTCTTCCTATAGTTTTATATCGGACCATAAATTTTCAACCATTGCTAAATTTGACTATTAATCATCCATCACCACTAGACAAGGGTTGCAAATGGGTCATGTCAGGTTAGGTCGAGTGAAGCCTTAGACCTCACCCATTTAAGAATCGAGTCAAAATTTAAGACCCAAACCCAACCCGTTAAAATTTGGGTTGGGGCCAAGTTAAAAGTAACTGACCTATTCATTTAATGGGTTAAGTTTGGGTACAAGAGGACCTAGAACCCACTCATTTATCACATGAGCTGGTTTTGGGTTGGGTCTTAGTTTGGTGTGAAAATTATAATCAAGTTTCTCACATAAATAATGTTTCAGAGTGACCAATTAGCAATGGCTATTAATTTTGATGGTAAAAATTAAAATGGCCAACAACCAAAATCAGATGATGAGGGTAGTCCTAAGTTTGAATTTTGGTCATTCTCCATTATAATGGGAGCACATTTTTCATCGTCCAAATTGTCAAAGTAGTGGATGGGTAACACATTTTATAAAAAGGCGATGAACCTTTGTTGTAATCTAGTCCAAAGGAAAAAAAAAAAAATGCATCCTTAATTAACTACTTTTTGTTAGGTTAGGTCCAATTCATTTTAGTATTAACCTAGATTAGAGCCATTAAATTGAGTCTAGTCAAGTCGAGTTGATTTTCAAAGGACATAGACTCAAACCTTTTAGCAATTCAGGTTGAACTTTTGGACTCAGAACCATCCCATGGGTCTAAATTTTAGACCTAGAACCACTCGATGGGTCTAAATTCTAGACTTAGACCCACTAATTGTGGGGCCAGACCCACTAATAACCCTTCAGATTAACTTGTTCCATTTGCATCCGTAGCTGGATCCAACTATGATCATCCATTGTCACGAGATTTGGTTACTGACTATCCATCGTCACCGTTAATCTACCACTGAACTCTAATATAGGCCACTTGTTGATTAATTCATCATGGATGAATTGTTAACTATCAGTCTTTAACATTTGAATTTGTCTTGGCTTCACCGATTGTCTTTACATTAGTCAACGACATTATTTGAGTTCCAGAATGTTACTTGTGATGATTTCAGGTCGCAAATTTATAATGACTATTTTCATTGGGGGGGGGGGGGGAATGTTGAACGTAAGAGAACCAATGAATCCCTCTCTCCTTTTACTCGTTGAATAAATTTGTTTTTTTATTTTGTCCTAGCCCAATGTCAAAAGGAGACTTGGAAATGCGTATGCACGTGCAACAGCTTGCGTGGAGGGAAGGGATGTTTTTTGCTGCTACATAATACATCTTGAACCTAATCATTTAACAATAACAATAGTAAATAAAAAACTATGACTTTTTTTTCTTTTTTAATAAGAGCCATCAAAATCCCATTTAGTGTTGATGAAGCGAAGGAATCCATAAATAATTTATTTTTATTATTTTAAAAGGTAACACTATTAAGGATTGAATCTTGGATCACTCACACATAGTGTCTCTACTAGCTAATTTAACGAGCATGAGACATAAATCATTTATTCATTCAGATTTATTCTCTATAATTTAGAGGAGTTTATTATGCCTCTTTGAATTCAGTGGGCAATGTTGTATTCAGTTATTTTATAATTCCAAGGGGAGTAGTGTTTGGAAAAAGAAGGGTCGTTGTATGGCACTTGGCTATTCTAGCGACCTTATACTCTTAAGTGAGGGATCACAACAAGAAAACTTTTAACAATAAATCTGAATCTATTGCGACGGTTTTCCATGTAGTAAATGGAGAATTATTTGTTGGGTATTAGGGCTTACTCTTTTCAAATGTCGTAAGATGAAAGAAATAAAATACTCTCTAAGTGGGATTCCCTTCCCAAGAGGGGTTTGTGATGGAATGATATCTTAGGCCAACACCCCCCCCCCCCCCCCCCCCCCCCCCCCCCTCTCTCTCTCTCTACACACACACACAATTTTGCACTTTTATTTCTTAAATAAATTGATCATCCATTCAAAAAGAAAAATGAGGGAGGAAGGGGGTGGGGACTTAGATGCATTAAAAGCAATTACCAGAGGTATCGGTTAAGGATGATGAGATCAATGAGAGGTAGAGAAACTATTTCCAGAACTTATTGACCACCACTTGAAGAGCTTAAGGAGGAATCATTAACTCAAATGAGGTTGGAGGCCATAAATATTTTTGTATAGTTAGGATATGTAAAGTGAAAGAAGTTTTAAGAAATATAAAGTCATGAGACTCGAACTAGATGGATACCGGTTGAAGTTTGAAAATGCACAGGAGATATTAATTTATTTTGGTTATCAGAGTTGTTCAACAAGATTTTACAATTGAAGAAAACGCCAAACAAATGGAGGAAAGAAAAACATATAAACATATAGAGCAAATCCTAAGATTAAACTTATGAGTCATATTATAAAACCTTGGAAAAGTGTAATTAAGTAATGATTAAGATATGAGACAAATGTATCAAAAAATTAGTTTAGTTTCATGTGGAAGGTTGACCATTTAAGTTGTTTTTCTTTTTAGAAAGCTAATAGAAAAATTTAGGGAGAAGAGGAAGGATTTCCACATGGTAATTATTGACTTAAGGAATAGGTCCTAAAAAGTTAATCTATTGGGGTGTTGGAAAAAAAAAAAAGAATTTTAAAAGGATATATTAACCTGATTAAGGATGTGTGTGTGAATTATATCAAATATAAAAGTTTACAAAGAACTACCTAGTTAATATGGAATTTACATTCTAGTACCTTTTTCAAAAAGGTTTTCAAACAATTACTTCATTAATTTGTATTATTATTATCCTATTGCCTTTCATCACATTTTCTTAACGGCCAATTAGGTGTGAGTGTGAGCAAATTGTTCAGCTGCTTGGGTGGGCCCACCCTAATGTTTATGTAAAAGCCATCATGACCACCAGTGTGTCACATCATGTTAGGCTAAGGGCCCCCAAAAAAAAACCCCTATCTGTGATTCAGGTGTACCCTGAGATTGGAAATAGTGTATAGGGCAATGATCACCCTTCAAACTATTTCCCTTTGTATGGTCTACCTAAATCACAGACGAGTCTAAATATTTGTTTGGCATTTAATGATTGGAGTGGATTGCATATAATCATCTTGGTGGGCCTTGTAAAAATCAATGGTGGACTTCTCTCTCCCAACTGTTTTCTTTGGCATGACCCACCTGAATCACAAAGTAATCCATGTTTTGGATCTGGGCCTAAATAGGTTTTTTGGGGGGCTACTAAAAGAAATCTCTCTACATACATCAAAGAGAAATGCTCCAGAACATTTTTCATGGGCAACTAGCACTAATTGGATGATCCGATCCATCATTGATTTGACCTTATTTCTATAGCCATCCTTTTTCCAAGATATGGAAGGGATGATTATAGTTGCCTAGAAAAAGTGATTCTTTAGAATCATAAGCAATGCATGACGGATCCTAACAACAAATGGATGGATCAAATTGTTGGTTGGGCTTTTGTGTAAATGATCTTGACCGTTCATATTAAAGGCCACTGATCTAATGGTTAGTATTGGTCAAATTGTGTGACGATTGCATGGTAGCCCATAAAAAGAAGTTGGACCTAATGAACAGTCCAGATCAATGAATTGGACTGTGTAAGTGTCCCAAAGCAACTAGGAGCAATGTAACTTATAGTGGTCTGAGAGCATTGGTGCATCTCTGTACATCAAACATGCCCCATAATAGTTGGGAGTGCATCGCCAGTGTAGTGTGTGTGAGTGATCCAGGGTTCGGTCCCTGGTTCTCTTACCTTGTAAGCCTTCTAGTAAAAAAAAAAAAAACAGTTGGCGGTGCATCCCCATTTCCTTGCAACTTTTTTGAGTGAGATATGATATTTCAACGTATACTATCTCATTCAAATAAATAACTGGGGACGAAATGATATGTATCACCATGTCATCTGCAAAATGCTATCCTCAAATCTTCTTGTATAAATGCCAAACAGAGAAAGAAATGCATAAGGAAGAAAGACATGAGTATGGTAACAAACCGGTGACACGATGGCACCGATGAAACGGGTTATTAGAAATCCAGAGCCCCAAGTCTTGGAGATGTGATCCCAATTATCCTGCATCCCAACCATGAATGGTAACTGTTAGACTAATCAAAATATGATGAATGCATTTTGGAGGCCTTCTAGAATATGTAAAGAGAAAAATGGCAGCTGATTATTTCCCCCTTTCTCCTCTACTGTTGCATTAGCTTGAAGATATAAAATGTGAGTTTTGCTATCTGAAATGTCCCCATATGTTGCTTCATTTCCAAGAAAGAAATACTGTCAAGCACTTTTCAATGTTGAGGGTGCATTTGGATGGACGACAAAATTGAGTTGCAATTAGTCTAATAAAGAGGATGAGACCAGATCATAATTCCCTTAGCATTCATTTGAGGGTCAACACTGCATATTTTCAAAGCTTTGCTTTGAAGTTGGTTTTGGAAGGAACATAATTGCATTCAAGGGCTACTTCCTCTTTCATAATATTGGGAACCATCACTGTGTTTTGTCATTTCCTCTTCACTAAACTAACGTTCGAATTCAATTTGTATTCTTTTCATCGAATGAAATCAAAACTATAATATACTGATAGGTGTTACGGGTAAATTCGGGCTGAGCTCAAAACATGGAAAGCTTTCCACTGGGGTTCATCTTCTACACCAAGTATGGTCATGGACTGACTATTTAGGAGAGGAAGTTAAATCAGCCTCGACACACTTGGGCTCAGCATACGGCCTTCTCAGGCCTTGGCCCACTCGGGCTCGACATTCGGTCTTCTCAGGCCTCGGCCCACTCAGGCTCGGCATTCGACCTTCTTAGGCCTTGGCCCACTCGGGCTCAGCATACGGCCTTCTCAGGCCTCGGTCCACTCGGGTTTGGCATTCGGCCTTCTTAGGTCTCGGCCCACTCGGGCTCAGCATACGGCCTTCTCAGGCCTCAGCCCACTCGGGTTCGACATTCGGCCTTCTTAGGCCTCGGCCCACTCGGGTTCGGCATTCAGCCTTCTCGGGCTCAGCATTCGGTCTTCTTGGCCTCAGCCCACTCGGGTTCAGCATTCAGTCCTCTCAACCTTGGCCCACTTAGGCTCAACATTTGGCCCTCAGGTTGGCAAGAGGCCTGGCCTCATCCGCCTTGGTTTATCTCTCTTGATAAGATAAGGATAAGGCTTATCCCACTGATCCAGATAAGATAAAGACTTATCCCACTGATCCAGATAAGATAAGGATAAAGCTTATCCCACTGATCCAGATAAGATATGGATTATCCTAACAAATTTGGAATCCACTTAAATCTCTCCGATAATTATCTATAAAGAGGCCTCCACACTCTCTCTAAGTATGGAATCCATTACCATAAAACCTCCAACAACCTTTCCTTTCAGTATCCGTACTGACTTTGCCATCGGAGGGCCGTAAGCCGAGCCAACCGGCGGCGGTCCTAACCTTTCTTGGTGATTGCAGGTTCCCAATCTACACCATTCATCTCCGAGTGGAGGTCAGACGACGAAGAATCAAAGTTGGTCCTTGACCAACATCTGTTAGCCAATTTTTGGCGTTAACAATAGGCAAGGTCAAATTCAATGTCGGTTTCAGTTTTGTTCTCACCAACTGTGAAATGATGTGAAAAGAAAGAAATGAACAAGGAAACCAATCGACTGTTGGTTTTCTTTTCTTTTCTTTTCTGTTTTTTCTTTTTTCTTTTTCTTTTTCTTTTTCCTTTTCTTTTGAATGACAGCAAAATTTTTATCATCGACAAAATGAAAAAGATACATCACCAAACAGCAAACGTATGATGGGAAATCATCCCTCAAAAGCAAGCAACATACAGAAACTACACCCTAGGCATCAATACCTTTGGTGAATTGACTATCGAATTAAAGTGCATCCTGAATTATAGAATTTAATCCCTCAGAATATCGGAGAAAGAGATCCCTCTAAATTCAGGATTAGGCATAGCCTAACTAACTACCACAGAGAAAATCTTTTATTTGGGGTGTCGTCGGGGGTGCAATGTTTACATTTCAACAAAACTCGTTGAGAAAATGAGCACAAGTATAGGGTAGGTTGAACTATTGAAGTGAGTTTCCCCTAAGGAAATCCCAATCCCCAGAAAACTCATTGAGAATCTGCGTATAAGGCTCAGCGGCACTGCCCCCCGACACTAGTGCAAAAGTTGTACACGCTTTCAGTTGTAATCAATTAAAAAATGCATATATTTTATAGTGTACTTAAAAAACATCAAATACATTCAGTAACACAAAGTCTCAATGAAAAAGGAGCAATAATGGGGTTTCATATTTACAAACTCATATATGTTCCATCATTTTTATATAAACATCTATTTTTCTCAGGTGGATGTGGCCTATTTGATTAGCAGACTTGACTAGTTTTTGAGACATGGAGAAAGAGATGACGAGTACTTGAATTTTATTCTGTTGACTTCTTCTTTTTTTCCTCCCATGAAAGAGAAGCATGGATTTGGATTTTTACTTTCAAGAGAGACCAAGAGGTTGCTATAAGGGGACAGTCGTCCATACCTTAAAATAGGGAGAAGATCAAAATAGAAACAAAAGAAGGGAAAGATATAGCTACTCGAAAAGAAAAGCTATGGCTGCTCATAAGAGTAGCCATCCAAAACTCTGTCCCAGCACATGTAAATGTTGCACATGTGTGCTAGTTCAGGAGTTCATCTGATGCAGTCTCATGGACTGCAATCATGCCAGGCTGATCAACTAGTGGACTCGTGTATGAAAACTAGATGGATCTTAAAAATTTGCCAATGTCCACATCTAATGTACAGGCATGGCCATCTTATGACTGGATCAGAATGATTTCTAGGTGACATACAATACATGATAGGAACCATCTGATGGAACATATACCAGATTGGCATGTGTGGGAGAGTAGGACTCAGATGGTTCCTCTCACTAATAACAATAGTTCTTTTACGAAAGGAAGAAATTTGGTGTAGCCCATTTTAGCAAGCTCGAGGTCACATTGTTCAAAAAGAGGAAACAATGCCAATGCCTGAACTTTCGACCTATGTCGAACCAATTCTAAGTATCAATGAGGTATCAGCCAATATTATTCACATCGCAGGTCAGTCATACGATATCTTAAGGGAATACAAAATAAAAATAAAAACCACGTTGTATGGATGATATGTGCATGCCGATATAGCATGATGTTCAATTTTTCGTGAATATCGCGAATGCAAGGAACGAAGCTCCAATAGCTATGAGACAGTTTCTGCAGTAAACAAACACAAATGCACTTTGAAATAGAGTAGTCCATGATATACGCAGATGCACTTTGAAATAGACAATAGTCGATAGGGAAACAAAGACAACAGAATAACATGTTTCCATAAATGCCATTTGACAGTAATGGCATCCACATTAAAGTAAATTCATAACTAAGAAAATGTGTACCTTCAGCCATCTCCATGCAATTTCACGGCCCTCCCTACTTATTCCTGCAAGTCCAGAAACTACATCTTGACTTCGGACCTGAAATCATTTACGAGTACATTCACTTAGGAAATTCATGGGAGATTACAGGGAGAATACTTATGGCTAAATAAGAAATAAACTGACATACCTCAGAGGACAACAAGAAGTTCAGAGTTTCGAGGAAAATATCTGGATCGGGACACGATGCCAGTGAACCTACAAAGAATGATATGAGAGATCATCCCCCAGAGATCATCCCCCAAAGGATTGAAGAAATTTCCTTAAAATTCATATAGGTCTTGACATACTTAGAATGCGCACTTTCTCTTGGCTTAGATCAGTCTCTCTATAAACTTTTAGAAGAGATTCATATCCAGATCTGTTTGATGTTGTGATGGTCTGCATCACAGCAACATATGCTGCCTACAAATACATTGAACAATGACATCAACAGGCACATGCAAATGGAATGATATAAAGATTGAATCTATGTTCAACCAACCTTTCTTGTGTCAGCAGGGAGCAGTGATGTATTTCTGTCATCTACAAATGTGTAAAACCGTCTCACTGCTTCAGTCAGTGTTATGTCATGCCCGAACAGGGCAAGTGCAGTCAAGAGCTCCCCTCTCAACATTGCATCCAAGTGGTTCTCACCAGAATTAGGTTGCCAACCTAACTTCCTGCGTGGAAAGTCCATCAGGAACCATTTCAAGGATGGAAACTGTAAAGGATAAACAAAGGGATTTAATGCTGCAAAATTCACAGCAACTACTAATGGAAACGAAGTTAAACAATGCAACCTTGTTCTAAAATACATTAGGAGGTATTATCAGAAAAAAAAAAACCTTTAGCAGGTACTGATTAGATAGGAAACAGACAGGCATTCAAGTATGTGGTCATACATTTATAAGATGACTCATTTTGGCTTCTTCCAAGTTTTGTATCATTAGGACGAAGGAACAATTCTAAAGTGAATAATAACACCTTTTTATTATTTGTTTCCAGCATATCTTTCCAGCATGAAACAGAAATAGCTAAGGTAATCTCTGACAAGGTTTTACTGCTGCAGTTCACTTTCCATTTTTATCCATTAGTTAGAGAAGCTGGTAGAAAGGTTGCTCTTTTCTTTTCTTCTTTCCCCCATTTTTGCTTGTTCTCCTTTTCAGTGCTCAGAACCTGATGAAGCTTTTTGAAGTGGATGAAGTTTTTCTAGCTTTTGATCTTAGTTTGTCACTCATCAGGTATCTTGATTCAACCATGGGGTGACTGGTAGCAGCAGAAAATCATGTTTAAAGATGCCCATATTTTAAGCACCACGCAGATGGGCAACCAATAGTTCTCAACAGCTAAGTTAATATTCCTCTGGGATTAGAAAAGGAGCAGTGAATGTGTTCCTTTTGTTCAAATCCATGAAGTTGGCATCATTTGTTTTTTGACTGAGATAGTCGTTGTGAATGTGCTTTCTACAACAACAAGCAAGATCGTTGCCAATATCTTTCTGAGATTGTTCCTCATTTCCTGGAAGTTCACATGATTCAGGCTTTAGTTGCATGAAGTGTGAAGAGTAGCGGCAACAGATTCAGGTGAATGGCACTCCCTTTGAGTCATATTGTGGGTCACGGCTCACTCTCCTTCTTTTCTTCTCCCACATTCGACCTCTAATGTTTGTATGGTATCAGAGCAATCTCTCTCTCTCTCTCTCTCTCTCTCTCTCTCTCTCTCTCTCTCTCTCTCTCTCTCTCTCTCTCTCTCTCTCTATATATATATATATATATATATATATATATATAATGTTTTCATTGTTGAAACCAATGTTTTCCATATCGTTATTGCATAATGCATTGCACCCTTGCGATACGAATACATATTGGTTATCGCAAAGGATATATCGGTTGTATCACGTAATGTATCATTGTTGTTGGGAAACATTAAGAAATTGGTCAAATTTTTCAATGAAACTAATAGACCGGCTTCTATAAAAGATTTACCCAGCTCTCTTAGCTCTGGTAAATCTCCTATTTCTGGAAATCTTGATATGGTACAGCAAGGAGATTATCAACAATCCAGGAAAATCCTCTCACATTAGTTGTAAAATTCATCTATGTAATTCTATAAATTTGTAACACATCTTATTCAAAATATAAAGGAGAAGAAAATCTTTTATTCATGACTATTCTTTATGGTATCAGAGCCACCGATCTGGTGCATCTGAACTGTCCATTGTTGCCATCGGCCATCTATCAACTACCGTCCACCATCCAACAGCCCAAACCCCAACTCACCACATGTGCTTCTTTGAATCATCTATCCCTGCTCCTACAGTCGACAACACGTTTAGGCCGTTACAATAAGTCAGGAACCCAATCCCAATCCCGGCACAATCACCTCCAATACACCAGATACCCCATTTTCCGACCCTCACACATTTTGAGTCTCCACCTTTATATAAGAGTTCCCTCGCCTCAAGTGCAAGTTGCGATGTAGTAATAATCTCGGTAAAACCGAGGTTGATCCACAGGGAAGGAGGTAAACAATTCAAAGTATCCTAATAGCTAGAATCTTAAGAGGGGTTTATGAAATCGGTTTTTAAACATGAAATAGAAAAATCTGATAATAAGGAATAACTAAAGCATCAAGGATCCACTTATAGCTCTCCTTGATGCATAATTTGTATAGGTCTCTCAATTACTCAACTAGAATCGAAATCAAATCCTATCTAGCCGGATCATAGAGCAGTTATATTATTAAAACAATCCAACACATGTGTTGTTCATCAAAATGATTCCCTCAATTCAAGTTAGGACTTGAGCACACTCAATTGCATAGGTCAATCCTAGTTCCAATATATTGAGATCATAACCATAGTAATTATCAAACCCTATCATAAAGCTTAACTAATACCATGGTTTGAACTTGATTCAAATCACAAGAACAAAAAATACATGTTTCAGAATTTCTGAAAAAGATAGAACTTTGGTTTGAAGTTCCCACATGAAGATCTAAGTTCTAGAGTGTCTTGAATCCGATTCCTTGGAGCGTACGGGTCTAGATCTTTTCAAAACAAGTAAGAAACTAATGTAATTGTTCCAAACATCCATGAGTCATCATAAGATTAAGAAAAACTACTTAGAACTTCATTCAAACTTAAGCAAACCATTGTTCAACATTAAATTCAAACTTGAAACCTCAAAAACGAATTAAACCATATAAGAAAATTATAAGGTTCACATCTTAGCTCTAGCTAAGAGGTTAGCTAATGAAAAACACATTAAAAACTAGAACTAGAACTAAGAAAAGGAAGAAAAACTAGCTGGAGGAGGCAAGGAAGCCTCCTATGACTTGAACTCTTTGCTTCCCACGTCCTTGCTTGATTTGGAAGAGAAGAGAACACCTCATTTTATAATGCAGCAATAGTACAGCAACATAGTAAATTTTGTTTCGCTTGGTGCAACTTAACCAATGATCGGATTGCCTTCAAATTTTATTTGTAACTTCCTTGTAATATTATCTTTCTCATAGATGGTTTAGATTTTCAAGATTATCTTCTGAATGGGCCCACCAATCAGATCAGTGACCACCTCTTAAAATTGTGCAATTCGGGTAACTTTAGAACCAATCATCTTGCTTTCAATGCTACACATTGTACAAAGGTCGGATTGATCTCAAATTTTGAACATTGGTAGAAACTTCCTCCTATACATGATAGATGGATTAGACTGTCCAAAACGATTCCAGAATGTGGTTTAAAAATTAGAACATTTAGGGATTTTTATAAAATCAGCGCAGTTAAATCTTTCTGAATGGTTCATCTTTCTTCAATTGGTACGATCAAACCACACATCCTTTTGACCTAAAAGTTTATAGTTATTCATATATAGATGTGGTCTAGAAGATGGTCAAATTATATTTTTCATATCATTAATGATGGGCCACTTGGACCATTTTAGTGTTGAACAACGAAATCAAGAAAATTTCTGGACAGTTCGTATTGTTTTGGCCGCCACGGTCAATCAGTAGCTCCGATTGACACGAATCCACTTGAGTTATTTCTGCTTCGAGCTCCTCTTCGACATGGATAAGTTGAATTTTCAAATATCATCAAGATGGGCCCCACGAACTAGGCCGAAAAACCAAAAACGGGACTGCCTGTGTTTGAAATCTAAATTTTGAAAGTGCATGGCTGACCTATCAGCCGGCCGGCCGGCCAGTCCATCCAGCCGGCCGAACCACAGGTCGGCCTTCATAAAATTGGTTTAGAGAATTTGTTGTTTCTGGAGGGTTTGGCCGGCTAGCCGGTGGGCATTAAAAATGTGATTTTTCTAATTTTTCTTCCTCCATTGCACTGCATCTTTTCTCCATCTCTTATCCTTTATTTCTTTGATCTTCAAGGCATGTAAGAAGGGCCTCTAAGCATCATAATGATGACGTCTCTCTCTCATTCCTATAACCACAAAACTATGCATTAAATTAGTCTTTAAACTATGAAAATCATGCATAATGTGTGATGAATTGGGGTTAGAATATGCACAATTCAGAGCTCAACACACCCCCACTAGCATTTTTCTAGTCCCAAGCAAAACATGCGTGAAACAAGTTCCATTCTCCAAAATCCAACTCTCCTTCAGAACCTATGCTTTTATACACTCCAAGACATGCAAGTGCAAAAATCAGAAAAACTTAGTGATAGAAGTTGAGACTTAACCTTCTCAAAACATAACAAGTGTTCATATTGAATTCCCGCTGATTGATTGATTAATAGAAGAATCCAAATAAATTTAACCTAGTGTGTATAGTGAATGTTCATCTCATGAATTTTGGGAATTAGCTTCTTCATGAATCGGCTAGATTAGGGATCTGAAGATGTACAGATCAACAACAAGCCTATGGCAGGAATTTGCATTACCGTCCTTCCGACGACTTTCACACTACTTCCCATTCCCAGCTTTGGTTACAGGTAGACCATCCCCCGGTTGGTAATAGATAGCCATTTTCAAAAATTTTCCACCATCTATTCAATCATTCCCATATTTTCATCATTCCTTTCCTTTTCATACACATTAGATATGATTTTTAGAAATCCATATCTTTCGTTCTTTTTCCATGGACAAGGAGGACAAAGTACCCTGGCTTGGGTTCTCAACACCTCAAATCTAAGCCCAGCAAATCCACAAATCTACATAATCCCTTCAAATCATGAGAATCGTGTAACGTGAACTAGGTGCAAAAGTGTTCCAATTTTCTATCAATCATATAAATAGGAAAATTCACATAGAAAATCATTATCTTAGAGATATATCAAGATGCTCAACATCACTCACTTCGTAACTCTTTTTCTTATACTCGTATCATCCCGAATGCATAGAAACGAAGTTTTCCAAAGGAGTTTTGAATTTTCAGAAAAATTGAAATTTTTTTTTACATAATTTCTCGAAATGTCACAAAAGCTAGTAGATTCATCTAAGGAATCTCAGCCCCCCATCCAAAATCTTACATTGTCCTCAATGTAACAAGATATGCAATATGCATGACATGAGAGCAATGTCATAAAACAAAGGAGAGTGAGAGAGAGTACCTGAGGTAACAAGTTGATTAATTCTAGCATCTTCCATTGTCTCAATGAGACTTATTCAATCATAAATGCAGAAAAGAAATCCTACCCTACCTACCTACCAACCATTTATTAGTCTGATCGACTACATGATCAAATTTGAGCAGGATCTTCATGAATTTCAATAGGTTTCTCATGAGGACCATCCAAAGTCCTGCTCGACAGTATGCATGGGTGCTTTTCTTCATTGAAGTCTAATCATAGTGTGCACCACATGCATGTAAGGAGGAGATAAGAGCAGTAAAAAGATATCTCCTCAAATTCTGAATTGGGTTATGATTGATTAAAAATGGGTACTCCCAATCAGAATTTTCAATGGGTTGAAGAACCAATGATGGTGGAGCGACGTTCATCAAGTATTCTTCAGTTTGGGTTGTTGTCTCCAAAATTTCAGAATTGCGTGGTGTTTCCACAAACAATAGTAAAGAGTGTAAATTAGTGGAATGGTGTTCTTCAGGCACCAACACCGTGTCTAACAAAATGTCTAACTCCTTAATCATCTCATCATCAAGATCATAGGAGTGGGCCATGCGTTCCTCTAGGAAATCGAGAGAGTCGGATGAAGGGTCCTCATTCTTCCTAAGTGATTGAATATATTCTGTTTTAATGGTAAGAGATTCCTTTTCTATAGAGAGAATGTTTTCTATATAAAATTTGTCGGGGTTGGTGGAAGACACAACATCACTCATAAGTAGATCCTTTAAAATTTCAAATTGTGCCACCCTGTCATCCAAAGAAACAGAATTTTCAACCCAAGGGAGTTTCTCCACAATAGAATTTGGCATGTGTTGTTGGTGGAAGGACTAAAAAAGATCGACTTCGACCATCTATTTAGCAATAATATCTTCCGGTGACTCATAAACATTTGGCCCTTTAAAAGAAGAAATTATGGGCTCACAATCATCCATTGAACCCTCACTATAGTTAATCCTACTATCACTTTCAGATTTTGTAGCTCGGGTTTGTCAACCGTCTTTGAAATCTCTTTATCATTCAATTCAGAATAGCTAATTATTGGCATCCATGGTTGGCTCGTCTTCTAAGTTGAAATTTTGATGCTCTCACCAATTTAGATTTTGCATGTCATATGTTGGGCTTTTAGATGGTTGTTGATATGTGTAGCCATACAAGTGATCATGCATTGTCCTAACTAGTGGAACATTATTCATCTCTTTCCGATACTCTCCTATTGTCTTAGCCGGTGAAAAGTTATGCACATTGTTCTTATTCCGGTAATCTTGCAATGTCTTACTTGGGGGAGTATTAGAAGTAGATTGAGTCTTAGGAAAATAATCATGCTTATAATTGTTCCAATCATAATGAGTTTGGATTCCATAGTTCGACATCTCATCTTCCAAAAGGTATGTATAAGTACCACCCATCCAATCAGTCATAATGAGATTTAAAAGAAATTGGAAAATACCCAAATTTAAGAAAAGAAACAAATAAAAAGAACGGAGATGGGGAGATATTACCCAATAGGGTGAGAACTATGCCAACAACTACATTCATACAAAACACAAAAATGGAAAATTGTTTAAAAATCTAGAAAAAAAATCAGAAAACCACTTCTAGAAAAACTAAAAATCCTACCTAAGTAAGACTACTCTATAGCTACTAGAATAATTAGAACCGTTTAACCACTTCCCCAGCAGCGGCGTCAAAAACTTGTTCGCTTGCCTCAAGTGCAAAGCTGTGATGTAGTAATAATCTCGGTAAAATCGAGGTCGATCCACAGGGAAGGAGGTAAACAATTCAAAGTATCCTAATAACTAGAATCTTAAGAGGGGTTTATAAAATCGATTTTTAAACATGAAAAAGAAAAATCTGATAATAAAGAATAACTAGAGCATCAATGATCCACTTATAGCTCTCCTTGATGCATAATTTGTATGGGTCTTTCAATTACTCAACTAGAATCGAAATCAAATCCTATCTAGCTGGATAATAGAGCGGTTATATTATTAAAACAATCCAACACATGTGTTGTTCATCAAAATGATTCCCTCAATTCAAGTTAGGACTTGAGCACACTCAATTGCATAGGTCAATCCTAGTTCCAATATATTGAGATCATAACCATAGTAATTATCAAACCCTATCATAAAGCTTAACTAATACCATGGTTTGAACTTGATTCAAATCACATGAACAAAAAATACATGTTTCAGAATTTCTGAAAAAGATAGAACTTTGGTTTGAAGTTCTCACATGAAGATCCAAGTTCTAGAGCGTCTTGAATCCGATTCCTCGGAGTGTACAGGTCTAGATCTTTGTAAAACAAGTAAGAAACTAATGTAATTCTTCCAAACATCCATGAGTCATCATAAGATTAAGAAAAACTACTTAGAACTTCATTCAAACTTAAGCAAACCACTATTCAACATTAAATTCAAACTTGAAACCTCAAAAACGAATTAAACCATATAAGAAAATTATAAGGTTCACATCTTAGCTCTAGCTAAGAGGTTAGTTAATGAAAAGCACATTAAAAACTAGAACTAGAACTAAGAAAAGGAAGAAAAACTAGCCGGAGGAGGCAAGGAAGCCTCCTATGACATAAACTCCTTACTTTCCACGTCCTTGCTTGATTTGGAAGAGAAGAGAACACCTCCTTTTATAATGTAGCAATAGTACAACAGCATAGCAGATTTTGTTTCGTTTGGTACAGCTTAACCAATGATCGAATTGCCTTCAAATTTTATTCATAGCTTCCTTGTTATATTATCTTTCTTATAGATGGTTTACATTTTCAGGATTATCTTCTGAATGAGCCCACCAATCAGATCAGCGACCGCCTCTCAAAATCATGCAATTCAGGTACCTTTAGAACCAGTCATCTTGCTTTCAATGCTACACAGTGTACAGAGGTCGGATTGATCTCAAATTTTGAACATTGGTAGAAAATTCCTCCTCTACATGATAAACAGATTAGATTGTCCAAAACAATTTCAGAATGTGGTCTAAAAATTAGAACACTTAGGGATTTTTATAAAATCTGCGCAGTTGAATCATTTTTGGATGGTTCATCTTTCTTCAATCGGTACGATCAAACCACACATCCTTTTGACCTGAAACTTTATGGTTATTCATATATAGATGTGGTCTTGACGATGATGAAATTAGATTTTTCATATCTTCAATGATGGGCCACCTGGACCATTCCAGTGTTGAGCAGTGAAATCAGGAAACTTTCTGGACAGTTCGTATTGTTTTGGTTGCCACGGTCAATCTGTAGCTCTTATCGACACGAAACCACTTGGGTTATTTCGGCGTGGAGCTCCTCTTCTACACGAACAAGTTGGATTTTCAAATATCATCAAGATGGGCCCCTTGAACTGGGCCAAAAAACCAAAAAGGGACTGCCTCTGTTTGAAATCTGAATTCTGAAAGTACATGGCCGACCTGTCAGCTGGCCGGCCGAACCACAGGACGGCCTTCATAAAATTGGTCCAGAGAATTTATTGTTTTTAGAGGGTTTGGCCGGCCGGCCGGTGGGCATGAAAAATGTGATTTTTCTAATTTTTCTTCCTCCATTGCATTGCATCTTTCCTCCATCTCTTATCCTGTATTTCTTTGATCTTCAAGGCATGTAAGAAGGGCCTCTAAGCATCATAATGACGAAGTCTCTCTCTCATTCCTATAACCACAAAACTATCCATTAGATTAGTCTTTAAAGTATGAAAATCATGCATAATGTGAGATGAATTGGGGTTAAAATATGCACAATTCTGAACTCAACGACAAGAATCTCTCTTTTTCAAAAACTCACTCCCCATTATAAAGTATAGAATGGTCCGAAGAGCTATGATATGCAAATATGGGCATACCTGAAAAAATGAATTTATTATAAATAAGAAAACAGAAAAAAAGAGCTAGCAATTTGCATTTAAAATGCACAAGATTACGAAGATAACAATGGAAGAATATGATGTTAGAATCAAGGTTGATAAATCTTAATATGGTCGTGTGGATCACTCCCTTCAACCAGTTTCACTGACAACAAACTTGTCTTGGTGTTGTTCCATTTCAGTGAACGGAATCTGAAAGTTACGGATTGATCGGAGTGACCAAAACAATACGAACTGTCCAGAAAGTTCCAGATTTCGCTGTTCCACTCTGGGCCGGTCCAGGTGGCCCATCATTGAGGATATGAAAAATCTACTTGGACCATCTTTTAGACCACATCCATATATGAATAACCACAAAAGTTTCAGATCAAAAGGGTGTGAGGTTTGATCGTACCGGTTGAAGAAAGATGGACCATCCAGAAAGCTCCAACTGCGCAGAGTTTATAAAAGCCCTAATTGTTCTAATTTTTGGACCACATTCTGAGATCGTTTTGGACAATCTAATCCATCTATCATGTAGAGGAGGAAGTTTTCTACTCATGTTCAAAATTTGAGATCAATCCGACCTCTGTACACTCCGGAGCGTTGAAATCAAGATGACTGGTTTTGAAGGTACCCGAAGTGCGCGATTTTGAGAGGCGGTCGGTGATGTGATTAGTGGGCCCATTCAGAAGATAATCTTGGAAATCTAAATCATCTATGAGGAAGATCACATTACAAGGAAGCTACAAATCAAATTTGAAGGAAATCTGACCGTTGGTTAAGCCGTACCAAGCGAAACAAATTCTGCTATGTTGCTGTACTAGTGCTGCACTATAAAAGGAGGTGCTCTCTTCTATTCCAGGGCAACCAAGGACGTGGGGAGCAAGGAGTTCAAGTCATAGGAGGCTTCCTAGCCTCCTCCAGCTAGTTTTTCTTCCTTTTCTTAGTTCTAGTTCTAGTTTTTAATATGCTTTTTATTAGCTAATCTCTTAGCTAGAGCTAAGAGGTGAACCTTATAGTTTTCTTAGATTGTTTAATTCGTTTTATTGGTTTTTAGTTTGGAATTCATGATTATGAACTAAGGTTTGAAGTTTATACAAGTTTTTAAGTAATTTTTCTTAGTCTTGTGATGACTCATGGATGTTTGGATGAATTACTTAGCTTCTTAATTCGTTTGCAACAGTCTAGACCTGTATGATCCGAGGAATCGGAGTGCGCTCTAGTACTAAGCTCTTCATGAAGGGACTTCCTACCAAAGTTCTATTTTTCTGTTTTTCTGAATATGTATGGATTGTGCATGTGATTTGAATCTAGTTCAAATCATGATCTAGCCTTGTCTTGTGAGAGGACTTGAGGATGGTTATGATTGTGAACTGGACCTTTTGGAAAGGGGAATGACCTATGCAATTGAGCATGCTCAGCTCAGCCTTCATTGAGTGAATCCTATGCATAGAACTTACATATGACAGACTGTTTGGTTTAACAGCTCTA
This sequence comes from Liriodendron chinense, assembly GCA_003013855.2. Lineage (NCBI taxonomy): Eukaryota > Viridiplantae > Streptophyta > Magnoliopsida > Magnoliales > Magnoliaceae > Liriodendron > Liriodendron chinense. Next base: position 46,740 of record PVNU02004065.1, read on the forward strand.
TCATCCGACTAGATAGACAGGAATGTCGATTCTAGTTGAGAAAGTAAGAAACCATAGCGAATTATGCATCTAAGAAGAGCTATAAGTGGATCCTTGATGCTCTAGTTATCTTTTCATTATTAGATTTTCTATTTTATGTTAAAAATCAATTTCGCAAACCTCTTTGATTCTAGTTATTAGGATAATTGGAATTGTTTACTTCCTTCCCTGTGGATCGACCTCGGTCTTACCGAGTTTATTACTACATCGCAACCCTACACTTGGGGAAGCGAACAAGTTTTTGGCGCCGCTGCCGGGGAAGAGGTTAAACGGTTCTAATTGTTCTAGTAACTATAGAGTAATCTTAGTTAGGTAGGATTTTCAGTTTTTATAGAAGAAGATTTTCTGATTTTTTTTTTCTCTAGATTACTAACAATTTTTCATTAGATTTTGTAGGACATTGTTACTGACATATATCTCGCTCTATTGGGTAACATCTCTCCATCTCCCTTCTTTTTGTTCTTTTTTCTAGATTAGGGTAGTTCCAACTCTTTAAAATCTCATTATGGCTGATTGGAAGTGTGGTGCTTATGCATACCCTTTGGAAGATGAGATGACAGACCATGGAATCAAAACTCTTTATGATTGGAACCAATTTAAGCATAAGTATTATTCTGAGAGTAAATCAACCTCCACTACCCCCCAACGTAAGACGCTACGTGATTACTGGGTTGAGAATAACATGAGTATCCCACCAAGTTTAACAGGAGGTAGGAATAAGAAAAAGGACCGGGGGAGTAATGACCAACCGGTAAAGACATTGCGTGATCACTTGTATGGTTATGCCTATCAACCATCTTATCAGTCTTCGTCATATAACACGTATGGTCTTCATCGAGAGAGTCCTCACACCTCTAGTCCAATGGAGGATGAGCCAACCATGGATGCCAACAATTATCCTCAAGAGTTTCTTTCTCATGATCCTCAACCGACACGAACTCTTGAGGATACACTGCGAGAGTTTATGGAAATAACTGAGCAATGCATGCAAAATCTCTCGCCATCTCAAAATATTGAACCCAACATTGGGAACACCGAATCAATCCCCAACAATGAGGAGGATGAGGCTATCCAAACCCAACCTTCTCTAGATTTAATGACTAAACTTCTAGAGGATATTGATCTCAGTGATCCCACCATTACCATCGATTATGGTAAATCAACTATCTCTTTTAGCTATTTCGATTTGAATGATGAAGAGATTTATTACTTCCTTCCCTGTGGATCGACCTCGGTCTTACCGAGTTTATTACTACATCGCAACCCTACACTTGGGGAAGCGAACAACTACCCCCAGTTACTGGTAGACCGAGCAGTTGGCATTCTCCAGTACCCGATCGACTTCATCAGACTTGAGCAATTGGTATTCCCCGATTTCCCGACCCCTCGCCTCGGACTTAAGCGGTCGCCTATTTCTCTCACCTACGATCGACCCCTCACGATTAGAGCTCACCGGTTGGTTACATCCGACCGAGCATTGTTTCCCGAGTGATACTCTCCGAACAACCAAGACTCAACCACGTGTTCCGCAAGTCACGGGATTCACTTTTCTACTAATACGGGAGATATCCACACTGCGCAGATAATCTCGCCAATCTCTATAAGGCAATCACGTATTTAGTTATGATCGTGACCCATCCTGCATAGGAGATAGATCTCGACAGAATCAGACTCCTATTTGAATACGATAACGATACACATTATAAATATCCCTCCATGCTACGATCAAAAGTATGCATACAGAAATACTAAGAGTTATTTTTCTCTAGTGATTATCCTACATCCACTAACTTAGGCATCAAAGGGCCATTAGTCGGAGCCATCGGCGGCCATCCTAACCCTTGGTGGTGTTTGTAGGTTCTCCAGGTCTCAAATCCCCACCATCAATCATCAATCCGACGGCAAAGATACAAGTTGGTCCCTGATCAACATTTGGTGGTGTGATTTAGCATCAACAGATTGGCGCCCACCGTGGGGCCGACTTGAAACATCTTTGCTATTCTTCGAAATCACTTCACAATGCCACCAAAGAGAAATGTGAGGCACGGATCAAAAGTTACTGCTCAAGCAGAATCTGCTCAAAGAAACAGAGATCACAACATGGCCCAAACCCAGGCTTTCACAACATATACTCGATCACGAACAACACGAAGGGAGGCCACCACCCTTCCTCCACACGAATAACTTCCTGATCATGGATAGGCCTTCGAGCTACAACGCCATCTTAGGCTACTCATCTATGGTAGAACTCGGAGCCTCCATCTCCCCTCTGTATCTGTGCATAAAATTCCCTACCCTGGAAGGAGTCAGGGTAGTTAAGGGCAGATAAAAGGTCGCTAGAGCATGCTATGAGACGATGCTTAGGAAGGAAAAGGGTAAGTCAGTCAGCTCGATCGCGACAACAGCCTCCTGGTCGAGAAAATTCAAAGGGAAAAGAATAATGACTTTGGACCCCAAGGAAAGCGACTCCAAAGGCGGTTCACCGGCGAAAAATTTGATCCTAGTAACATTATCGACTGAGGATCCCTCGAAGCAAGTTTGGATCAGGTCAGCACTTGATGTTGAGACCCGAGCTCATTTTTCCCAGTTCTTGATTGAGCATCAAGACGTTTTTACCTGGTCACATGAAGATATGCCTAAATTAACCCGAATACCGCAGTCCACAGACTGCAGGTGGACCCAAAGTTCAAACCTGTCCACCAACGATGCCGCGTGGTAAATCAAGAGAGACAGGAAGCAGCAAAGGAAGAAGTAAATAAGCTTCTAAAAGCAGGATTCATCATAGAAGCTATATACCCGGAATGGGTAGCAAATGTGGTGCTCGTAAAAAAATTAAATGGGAAGTGGTGAATGTGCGTTGACTACACTGACCTGAACAAAGCATGTTCGAAGGACAACTTCTCGACTCCTAGAATCGACCAACTGGTCGATGCCACGGCAGAACATGCACTCCTCAGCTTCATGGACGCATACTCGGGCTATAACCAAATCACTATGCACTTGCCCGACATGGAGAAGATGTCCTTTATTACCGATTGAGGACTTTACTGCTACAAAGTAATGCCCTTCGGCCTAAAGAATGTGGGTGCCACCTACCAGCTTCTCGTCAACAAAATCTTCATCAGGCAGATTGGGAAAACAATGAAAGTCTACGTTGACGACATGCTGGTGAAAAGCTTACAGGAGGAAGACCATTTGATCAATCTTCTGGAAACCTTCCAGATACTTCGGCAACACAGAATGAAACTAAACCCTGCAAAATGCGCCTTTGGAGTTTCTTCGAGAAAATTTCTTGGCTTTATGGTCGGGAGAAGAGGGATTGAGGCTAATCCTGAAAAAATTCAAGCAATCATCAATATGAAGGCACCTAAATCCCTATAGGACATTCAGTGGCTCGCCGGAAGGGTGGCCTCACTCAGCAGATTCATCTCACGAGCAAGCAACAAGTGTCTACCCTTCTTCAAGTTACTAAAAGGATCGGCAAAAACGATGCAGTGGACAGAAGAGTGCGAGCAAGCATTCTGTCGGCTCAAAGAATACATGAGCAACTTCGGGTCTTCAGTACCCGTTGAGGCCTTGGATGATCCTCATCATCGACCGCTCAACCACATTCTCCGAAGAAAGTTTGTCAACAGAATCCAGGCTATTGGACCCAACCTTATACAAAAGATAAGAATAGATCTAGAATAGATGGTCCGACACCACGTACGGCTCTGTACCACCAGGGGCAGGAGCAATCACGAGCGCGCACGACTGAGGAAGTCCAGCCCGGGCACAGTCTCTCATATCGGGCACTGGCTCGTCTGGTATGACCACAGTAGGGAAGACCGAGGACTGCTCGGCACAAGGGAAAGTCGGTAGAGAGCGATCTTTCGGAACAAGAGGGGGCGAGGCTAAAATCCCTGGGGCTTCCACCCCTCGAGGAGTCGGAGCATTTGCGGGCGCAGGCCCAGACGGAGGAACGATGGCCGCAGAAGACGGTCGAGACCGAACAACAGCGATAGCAGAAGAGGACTCTCCCCTCTTACTTTTCTTCTGAGCCTCACTTTTCCGGCTCAAGAGGGCCTTCACTTAGGAAAGGTACGTGGGGTCCATCCCTGCAGAAAGAAAAAGGAAAACAAACTATTAGAAGCTTCCAAAAAAGCTAGAAATGAATTGCAACAACAAGGTACAGTCTGCAGCAATTACCGGGAGGGCAAGGGATAAGTCTCGCCCTGATGAGCAGCACAGGATGAAGTAAATACTTCACATCCTGGACTCGTTCAGATGCCTTCCTTGCCGCGACTATCCTTTCATGAAGGCCACCCCTCTGATGGCCCCTAGACGTCCTCTTCTCCATACTAAAGGCATGAGGAATGTGATACCCAGAGTTAACCTTTGGGCAAGTCTAGTTTCCAAACACAAAGAACCACCAATCTCAGTGGTTCTTGTTGGATTGCAGATTCCCAAGTATAAAATTATCGATCCCCATGGAGAAATGATAGGTAGTACCACCCGGAAGGTTCGCCAAATCTCCTCAAGGAATATAGTCTCTGGAATTCCCCTAAGGTCACATAACCATTCCCAACTTCCCTCCAAAGAACATACAGCCCATAAACCACCCGCCAACCATTCGACATCAATTGGCTCGAGGCGATGGTATATCGCTTCAAGACGCCGGCTACATATGGTAGCAGCGGCAGACGGAATCCTAAAGGAAACATATAGTCGTATACAGCTTTTCACCCATTCTAGGATCATCTGTTGTCTCATCCGGCCCAGGTTACTAGAAAATCACGTCCTGCGGGACACTGAAATCTCGCCGGATGTGCTCCAGTTCCGCCAAGGTAAGGGTTGAGGGATAATCCCTAGGAGAACGACCCAAAGAAGAAGAGGCTGGCCCTTTCCCTCTCCTCTGTTGAAGGCCATTCGAAGAGGAGGATTTAAGAGGATCCTCCCCAATAGGAACTGGAACAGTACTCGAAGAAGAAGACATTGATGAAGGACTTATAGGTGGGAAAGTGAGCAAAGGAAGGAGAATACAAATACAAGCAGGAAGGAGAACACGAGCGCAAACGACTAAGCGATTAGGGATTTTTCTCTTTCAAACGAATGTTGTTGCGAGAAGCAACCTACAGTGCTGAAAGCGGATATATATATATACATGAGTAATCATCATAGCCTTACACGGGTCATTTTCCCATTCCGTTTCGAATTCAAAAAGGCATGCCGCATTAAATGTAAGACATGCTTCAGTCGCACATCCTCTTGAAGAAGGCAAATGACATGTCACATTAATGATTCGACGCTTCGTTTGGGGAGAGAAGCATACGTTACTTGTCTTTTCTTTTGTACGGTAACTTTTCGGAAAGCATGCCCTGACGATTAAGCGTCTATTCAAAAATTTACGATCGGTCCTATGCGAAATATATATCCGAAGGGGAAAGGGCTTGAGTTGGATTGAAGTGACCCGACCCGACCGATGTCCAAGACTTATCCCCTGACAAGACGACCACAATCATCGATTGCCAAATCTTTATAACATTTAGACTAAGAGCAGAGCAGGATTTTCATACCAGAAAAGTAAAAGAAATATTTTATTTCATATGAAGAAATCTATTACAAAGAACCCTCGTAGGGCAAATTTTCAGCGATCAACGCCTTCTAGAGAACTTGGAGACAAATTGACCACATCCCGAGTCAAAGGAAGAGCAAAAGAGCGAAAAAGAGGCTGGATGCCCCCGCTATCGACCTCGTCTTCATCATCTTGCCCGAGGGAGCCTCTTTTGAGCCGCTTTTCGCCCTAGAGAAGGAGATAGGAAGTAACAAGGGCTCCTCCGATACAAATAGTTGTCGAACCAGAAGCAGGTAGTAGCCAAGCGTGGACACCACATTATGAGACAACAACATCTATTCTTCGGACATTAATTTCTTCGCAAAGGACAGATTTTCGCCAAGAATGGAATCTCCAACGTCGATTGAAGGACCCCACGCGTGTGCCCACCTTCCATATTTGCCAACCACGGTGAAAGCTTTGATCCAAATGTCGCTCTAAGATTTGGGGAAGAATAGGAGAAAGTAAGTAAAAGCCATGGGCATCTCTTGCCGAACCTGAGCCAGGAGAAAAGGCTAAGGATCTTATTTTATAGGACTCGCCCTGACTGCTTCGACTCTCAAGGATGCCACGCGTCATCATGCGATTAATCGCGTTGCTTCGTCTTTCGAAGGCAATAAATGCGGACAGGAAAACCAGAGCTTGCATTAATGCCAGATATGGAAGATATCTTGCCACGCAGTGTATTACCGATTTTCAAGAATGACATGAAAATCGAATACCAATTCCTTTTTTGCTTTCTTGCTCTCAAATCAATCAAAATTGGACTTGAGAGCAGGGGAATTGATTGTTATGGGTTAATCCGGGATACCCTGTATCAGCATGGTCAAAGCTATGCACGACTGTCACTGACATTCTCTATCTTTATGCCTGAGCACCCAAGCATTCGGATTGACTGTGTCCATACTTTACCACCCTCGGTTACTGGTAGACCGAGAGGTCGGCATTCTCCAGTACCTGACCAACTTCATCAGACTTGAGCAATCGGCATTCCCTGATGTCCCAACCCCTTGCCTCGGACTTAAGCGGTTGCCTATTTCTCTCACCTACGACCAACCCCCACGTGATTTAGCGTAAACAATGGGAACACATCCATTCTTCCCCATCTTATACATGCACAACTTGCTTCCGTCCATGCAAGAGTTTCACCAATAGATTATTATTTTCATTGCCTATTCCATGTTGCCAGTGGAAGACACTTAATTTTCTTTATGGCAACCATATTAGAGTCCATATTCTTCAACCATCATTCCTTGCAAGAAAGAAATGGAAGCTCCACTCTTAGAAACGCGGGGCAAAATCAAGTCAATGCTAAAACAAGCATGCTTTATTTTTTAAGTTTGCAAATACATGGTGTGTCCGTACAAAATGCTTCCCGATGAGAATCCAATGGTCAACAACCAACACGTCATACTGAAAAATGAAACAAGCAGTTACAAAGAATATTAGACACACTCCCTTACTATTTGATCCCACAAAGAGAAGGTCATGTGTTGAAACTTTGATGAATTGATTCAAGAGTAATGCTACGGCGATTTGTCCTATTATTTGGACATGCATCCTCCCCTCCGCATGTAATTGTACAAAGGTAATGGGTGAGACATAAATACCCAAGGGGCTCATCGTGATGTCTTTGCGAAATCCACTCTGTTCATCATTTGCAACAGATCATTGTGAGACATGATCTCAGAAATTAAGGTCCAACTTAAGTGGCCCACACCACAACGGGATGGGATGCACACACCATTGAAATCTTCTTAGGATCCACCAAAATCTTGGATAAAGCAAATATTTGGTTCTTCACTACATCCTCCCATGTACTCACCTTGTGAACGGGTTGGATGTCATATAAACATCACGGTGGGCCCCGGGAAGATTTCCATAGTGGACGTCTCTACTCCCATGCTTGTCTATGGAGTGGCCCACTTGGGCATTGGATCAGCATGATTTTTGGCCTTACCTCCTCAAATGTGCTGCCTCAGGTGATGAACAGATTGGATGTCACGTATACATCATGGTGGGACCCACAGAGATTTATATTGCTTGCGCTAAGAGGAAAGGACACCTGCCATTGTAGTACGACAAACCACATCTGACTGAATCGCTGTAACATTGCTTTCTATTAAAATGTGATATATCGAATCACAGTAAGTTCAAATTGAAGGCACAAGCATGAAGCATAGCACTTTGCCAACAGAAAATGGGAATGAATGATGAAAAAAATTCAAGATAAAAACTAAATTCAGCAACATGGTAACGTTTAAGCCTAGAGCTTGATCGATGACTTGAGAGCATACCTTGTACTCGTAAGCCATGGTTTTATGGCATACATGTTCCAGAAAAAGAAGGCTGTCATGGTTCATCCACTTGGATACCTTAGAAATAACTCAAAGTTCCTCATGTGCTGCAAAAACAAATGTGGTTTAAGTACTCCTGGTTCAAGCCACATGATTCAAACATTAAGCTTTGATTTTAAGATGAGAGAAGATCATTTACACCTGGTAATATAATCTCAACATTTGATAGTTGAATGTTCGGAAGAGAAGAATGTGAAAAGTTATTTAATATAACTTCTTCAATAGGATTCTCTGATTGTATTTAACATGCTTAGAGATTTTTCCTCAAAAATCATATCTTTTTGTAGACCATATAAGGTCCCATCTAGGTGCCACATTGTAACGTCCCGTAAAATCGCTTTTTTGTTTTAAGATCTGAACACAGACTTAGACTCGTCCTGCACATGTCACCTTAGGTTAAATAATCGACCACCCTTAGCCTAGTAGAACCATAGTTGCATTGAAATAGAACTCTAACGCACTCATAGGATGTCACGCCCCAAACCCGGGGACCGTGTTCACTAAATTCCGAATCGCCGACCTTGGTGCTAACAGCCTCCGTAGTACCCCATTCTCGGCTCCTACCGGGAGGATTTTCAGGGTAATTTTTTTTTTTTTTTTTTTTTTTTGTAAAGGAGCATAATCAAAACCAGAAAACATCATCAAATATCCACTATAAAGTTTGTTGATACAGTGCTGGAAAGAGAAATACAAAATGTAGCAAAAGCCCAAAATGTCAGGTATATGAACCGAGCTCAACGCTGCTAATGTGCCTTAGTACCTGCAACGTAAACAAACACGCATAAGCTTCCCACGAAGCTTAGTAGAGTGCGTGTGTGCTCATGTGATGCATATGACAAGTATACAGATATCAGAGTAAGCGAAAGTAATAGAGGGCTAAGTTATCAAGTTCATGAATGCTATCAGCCATCCCAAGGCTATGCTATGCAAGGGCCTACCTGGCCGAGTGTTACATGCTAGCGATGCAATGCAAACACGTCAATCCTCAACTAATCCACATATCAAATAGTTCTCATCTGGGACATCACCGGGGTCTAGTACACTCTGATACTGGCCGCCGCACATCGCGCGCATAACCAAACGAGTAGAAAAGACCTCACTATCCGCCTCGTCAGTGGTATGCCAATGCCCACCCGGCTCACCGATAGCGGACCCATTCCATGAGCTAGTCAGACTCGACCTAGCTTATAGCCCACCCGGGCGGATAAGGTCACACCCCTTTCCAACAGACCTCGATACAGTGGGAGACGCGGCCTACTGGTATTTGGCACTCGAGCGCTCGTGTTATTCACTCGGTCTCGACGTTGGAGCATCCTACTGGTACCACAGGGTTTAGGGACTTTCACCCAAGGACATCCATAGCGCCCACGTACTTGAACAAGTTTTCGGTGTCCATTACTGCCAACCACGATGTGACTATGGTGGCCACCACCCCGATGCTGCTAGGGTGTGAAGCGATCGTGACATACATAATGCGAAATGCATGAGTCACACAATCCAAGTCATGCACCAAACTTACGCATACTGCGCAATCATGTGGGGTGACCCTGTCTCGTACGGGTTCCCTAAGTATAACAAGCCAACTAGCATATGTTATGATTAATCGTGGTCCATAACAGGCATACAAATGATGCGTATGGGCATATGAATGAGCATGGTCTTCATTATACTAAGCATATTATCAGTGTGAAGTATCAAGCTAAGTAGACTAGCATGTTACCAAACATATCATGTAATGTTGGCCTTAAATGGCCCAATATATATACAAAGAGTGGGGCCCGGACTGTGGGTCCCATTGAAAATGTAAAGGTTTTCGTGGCATAGCCCACTTAAGACCACATCGACCCCATACTTGGGCTTGCACATACAAGATAGGCCGACAAAAATAGGTGTATGGCATGGATAAAACATATATATCAAAGGAAGGACCATAGCGGGCCCCGCCCACTGTTGAGCCTCCAATTTATACATTTGCCGACTCATTACATCGCATTATATGCATGGTTTTCATGTTTAAAGACTAATCTAATACATGTTTTTGTGATTATAGGAATGAGATGAAGATTTCATCAATTCATGGTTAAAAGAGTCGCTTTGTATGTATTGAAGATCAATAGAACAAGTGCCAAAAGGTGGAGGAAAGAAGCAAGAAAGAAAGAGAAGAGATAAAGAAGAAAATCTGATTTTTTGCCTTAGACCTGTCTGTAGACCAGTCGCTAGACCGGTCGCCAGACAGGTCGACAGACAGGTCTACAGTGTAATTTTTGGACTGTTTTTTTCTTCTTAGACCGGTCGCCAGACAGGTCGACAGACAGGTCTACAGTGTAATTTTTAGATCATTTTTTGCTTCTTAGACCGGTCGCCAGACAGGTTGAAGGTGCTCCAGAAACTCCGATTTTTAAGGCCAAGTTTCCAAATTGCGAGAGGACTCCGTGGATTCTCGAACTTTCCAAGTTGGTGCGGGATTTCTCTTATAAAAGACCACCTCCACTCTCTTCCTAACTCATCTAGCAACGTGGGTAGCAAAGAGATCAAGACCTAGGAGGCTTCCTAGCCTCCTACAGCTAGTTTTCTTCTTCTTCTAGTTCTAGTTTTTAGTTTTTAATGTTTTCTTCTAGTTAACCTCTTAGCTAGAGCTAAGAGGTGAAGTTTGTAGTTTGTTTCAATGCTTTAATTCATTCTTCAAGTACCCTTTACTTTAATTTTGGATTTTCAAGTTCTAGTTTGAATAAAGTTTGGTTTTTTAGAAGTTTTGTGAGAGTTTGTGTGCTCCGGACATGAGTTCCTTGCAATTCTCTGAGATTACCATGATTGGGTTGTTTGAATTCGAATTGTAGTAACCCTTGAGCATGCCATAGTCCATAGGCATGGCTGTTACTCCGAAGGCTACAAGTTCAAGTTCTATGTACTTCATTAGAACTAGAAATCTGATTTTCAAATTTGAGTGGGATTGTTGTGCTTGAATATTATATCTTTTAATTAGATGAGAGATAGGACTTTGATTCTAATTGTGTTGTGCTTAGATGAATGGATTGGCATTGGACTACTACAAGTGGATCCTTGATGCTCTAGTTCTTCTTATTTTCAGATTTTCCTATTTCATGTGAAAATCTACTTTCTTAAACTTCTTAGATTTTAGTTATTAGAGTACTTGAAATTGTTTACCTCTTTCCCTATGAATCGACCTCGGTCTTACCGAGATTTATTACTACATCGCAGCCTTACACTTGAGGCGAGAGAATAAGTTTTTGGCGCCGTTGCCGGGGAAAAGGTTAAACGATTCTAATTGTTCTAGTAGCTATAGAGTAGTTGTAGTTAGGTAGGATTTTCAATTTTTATAGAAGTAGAATTTCTGATTTTTTTTAGATAACTAACACTTTTTTATTTGATTTTGTAGGACATTGTTGCTGACATAGATCTCACTCTATTGGGTAACATCTCCCCATCTCCTTTCTTTTTGTTCTTTTTTTTTTCTAGATTAGGGTAGTTTTCAATTTCTTAAAATTTCATCGTGTATGATTGGACGAATGGTGCATATAAGCATCTTTTGGAGGATGAGACGTCGGATTGGGGGACCCAAACTCATTGTGATCGGGATCCCTCCAAGCACGAGTATTTTTCTGAGATTCAAGGAACCTCCACTACCCCCCACGTAAGACGATGTGTGATTACATTAATGAAAACAATACACATATTGAAACACGACGTAAGACGATGGGGGAATACCGGAACGAAGCAAAATTGAATAATCATCCAAGAAAAACATTACGTGATTACCGGATTGAAAATAACATGAGTGTTCCACCGGTTATGGTAGGAGGTGTGCAACAACAAAAGGAACGGGTGAATAGTGGCCAACCGGTTAAGACAATGCGTGATCACTTGTATGGATATGCCTATCAACCAACATATAACTTTTCATCCTACAATGTGTACGGTCTTAATTAGGAAAACCACCATTCTCCTTGTTCAAGGGAAGAACCAACCATTGTTATTAACAATCACCCTAAAACGTCTTCCTCTTGTGATGACAAGTATACACAAATACTTGAGAAAATATGGAATGAGTATGTAGATGAACAATTAAATCAAGCCTATTCACCATCTTGTGAAGACGTTGAGCCCGAAATTGGGGGCATCAAATCAATCCCCTCTAATGAGGAGGATGGGGCTACCCAAGTCCCACCTTCTTCGGATTTAAGGAATAGACTTTTAGAGGAGATTGATCTCGGTGATCCCAATATTATCATCAATTATGGTGAGTCCACTATCTCTTTTGGATGCTTTGAACTTAATGATGACGAGATTTCAATGACAGTTGACGAACCCGAGGAATCCATAAAATTTGAAAGCGGTAGTGGGGTTGCCTACAATGAGGGTTTGGTGAATGCTTATGAACCTTTGGTTTCTTTTTCCAAGGGGCATAATGATTATGAGTTTCTAGAGGATATGTATGCTAGAGAGATGGCCGAAGTTGATTTTTTTAGTCCTTCCACCAACAACACATGCCAAATTCTATTGTGGTAGACCTCCCTTTGATTGAAAATTCTTTTCCTTTAGATGATGAGGTGGCACAATCTAAAATTTTAAAAGATCAACCGATGTTAGATGATGTGCCTACCAATAAATCTGAAATTTTTTCCTTGGAAGACCTCCTCTAGAGAGGAGGAATTCCTTATCATTGAAACATAATTTCTTCAATCACTAAGGGAGGACGAGGACCCTTCATCTAACTATCTCAATTTTCTAGAGGAATGTTTGACCCACTCTTATGATCTTGATGATGAGATGATTAAGGAGTTGGATATTTTGTTAGACACGGTGTCGGTGCCTGAAGAACACCATTCCACTGATTTACATTCTTTACCATTGTTTGTGGAAGCACCATACAATTCTGAAATTGTGGAGGAGATAACTTTAACCAATGAAAACTTGATGAACGTCTCTCCACCATCATGGGTCCTTCAGCCCATTGAAAATTGTGATTGGGAGGACTCATTTTTAATCAATCATAACCCAAATCAGAATTTGAGGAGATATCTTTTTGCTGCTCTTATCTCCTCCTATCATGCATGTGGTGCACATAAATATTGGACTTCAATGAAGACAAGCACCCATGTCTACTGTCGAGCAGGACTTTGGATGGTCCTCATGAGAAATTTATTGAAATTCATGAAGATCCTGCTCAAATTTGATCATGTAGTCGATCAGACTAATCAAAGGTAGGTAGGTAGGTTATGATTTATTTTTCTATAATTAGGATTGAATAAGTCTCATCGAGACAATGGAAGATGCTAGAATTGATCAACTTGCTACCTCAGGTATTCTCGTTCTCACTCTCCTTTGTTTTATTTCATTGCTCTCATGTCATCCTTATTGCCTATCTTGTTACATTGAGGACAATGTAAGATTTTGGTTGGGGGGTGAGATGAGATTCCTCATCTAGCTTTTGCAACATTTTGAGCATCATATGTAGAAAATTTTCGATTTTTCTAAAATTCAAAACTCTTTTGGAAAACTGTTTCTATACATTCGAGATGATACGAGTATAAGAAGAGGAGATACAAAGTGAGTGATGTTGCAAGCTTTGAACTTCTCTTAATATAATGATTTTATATGTGAATTCCCCAATTTATGTGATTGATAGAAAATTTGAACACTTTTACACCTAGTTCACATTACACGATTTTCATGGGTTGAAAGGATTATGTGATTTGTGGATTAGCTAGACTTTGATTTAAGGTGTTGAGAAACCAAGCCGGGGTAATTTGTCCATCCTTATCCATGGGAAAATAACGAAAGATATGGATTTCTAAAAATCCTATCTAATTTAAAAGAAAAAGGAAAAGGAAGGATGAAATTGGGAATGATAGAAAAATGGTAGAAAATTTCGAATAGGGCTACCTGTTACCAACCGGGGGATGGTCTACCAGTAACCAAAGCCGGAAATGGGACGTAGTGTGAAAGCCGTCGGAAGGACGGTAAGGCAAATTCCTGTCATAGGCTTGTTGTTGATCTGTACACCTTGAGATCCATAGTGTAGTTGATCTATGAAGAAGATAATCCCGGAAACCTATGAGATGAACATTCACTAAGCACACTAGGTTGAATTTGTTCAAGTTCTTCTATTTATCAATCAATCAGCGGGAATTTCATACGAACACTTATTTTGTTTTGAGAGCTTAACGTTTCAACTTCTATCACCTAATTTTTCTGATTCTTACACTTGTATGTCTTGGAATGGATAGGAGCATAGTTTCTGAAGGAGTGTTAGTTTTGGAGAATTGAACTTGTTTCACGCATGTTTTGCTCGGGACTAGCAAAATGCTGGTTGGGGGGTGTGTTGAGCCTCCAATTTATACATTTGCCGACTCATTATATCGCATTATATGCATGGTTTTTATGTTTAAAGACTAATCTAATACATGTTTTTGTGATTATAAGAATGAGAGGAAGATTTCACCAATTCATGGTTAAAAGAGTCACTTTATATGTATTGAAGATCAATAGAACAAGTGCCAAAAGGTGGAGGAAAGAAGCAAGAAAGAAAGAAAAGAGATAAAGAAGAAAATTTGATTTTTTTGCCTTAGACCGGTCGCTAGACTGGTCGCCAGACAGGTCGACAGACAGGTCTACAGTGTAATTTTTAGACTGTTTTTCTCTTCTTAGACCGGTCGCTAGACCGATCGCCAGACAGGTCGACAGACAGGTCTATAGTGTAGTTTTTAGACTGTTTTTTGCTTCTTAGACCTGTCGCCAGACAGGTCGAAGGTGCTCCAAAAACTCCGATTTTCAAGGCCAAGTTTCCAAATTGTGAGAGGACTCCATGGATTCTCGAACTTTCCAAGTTGGTGCGGGATTTCTCTTATAAAAGGCCACCTCCACTCTCTTCCTAACTCATCTAGCAACGTGGGGAACAAAGAGTTTCCGGTGTCCATTACTGCCAACCACGATGTGACTATGGTGGCCACCACCCCGATGCTTCTTGGGTGTGAAAGCGATCGTGACATACATAATGCGAAATGCATGCGTCACACAATCCAAGTCATGCACCAAACTTAAGCATATTGCGCAATCATGTGGAGCGACCCTATCTCGTATGGGTCCCCTAAGTATAACAAGCCAACTAGCATATTTTATGATTAATCGTGGTCCATAACAGGCATACAAATGATGCGTATGGGCATATGAATGAGCATGATATTCATTATACTAAGCATATTATCAGTGTGAAGTATCAAGCTAAGTATACTAGCATGTTACCAAACATATCATGTAATGTTGGCCTTAAATGGCCCAATATATATACAAAGAGTGGGGCCCAGACTGTGGGTCCCATTGGAAATGTAAAGGTTTTCGTGGCATAGCCCACTTAAGACCACATCGACTCCATACTTGGGCCTGCACATACAAGATAGGCCGACAAAAATAGGTGTACGGCATGGATAAAACATATATATCAAAGGAAGGACCATGGCGGGCCCTGCCCACTGGTCGGATAGCAAATATACATCATCGGTCTTAGGAAGTTTCAGTGGTAGGTATTCAATCACCACAATTTCCTAAGTGAAGCCCATTCAAATCGGGCTCCACGCGTCGATCAAGACGGGTGGCATGATACACAATACACCCATCAAGGTGGAACCCAAAGATGGGCCCACAACCTCTATTTGGATGGAAAATAAACACTAAAGTGGCCCCAAGGAAGTTTTCAATGGTGGGCATCAATGACCACTATTCCCTGCGGGTGTGGTCCATCTGACGTTTGGATCTGCCTCATTGTTGGGGCCATATCCTAAAATGGCATGGAAAAATAGATGGGCAGCATGAATAAAACAGATACATCATGGTGGGACTAAACAAATACATCATGTTGGAACCCACAGGGTAGGCCACTTGCTGGGCTGCGTGGTGCCCAGCTGGGTCTCAGGAAGTGTTGGAATCAAGCGGATATTTGTGTTTTCTCCTTCATCCATATCCATGTGATCTTATGAACAGGTTGGATGACAAATAAACATCACTGTAGGGCCTGGGAAGGTTTCAACGGTGGAAATCATTATTCCCACTGTTTCCCGTGGCATGGTCCACTTAACATTTGGATATGCTTAAATTTTGGGCTCATCCACTAAAATGAGTTGGAAAAACATATGGACGGAATAGATAAAGCACGTACATTCTAGGTGGGCCCAACTAAGTTTACTCCGCACGATAAGAGCGTGCGGATACGATTCCTAGAAAAAGGGGTGGGCGGTGTAGATAAAACATATACATCTAGGTGGGTCCCACGAGTGGGCCACCTGCTGGGTAGCCCAACTAGCCCATAGCGCTGGTTGCTGCCAGCGTCCTATTCTTTCTTTTTATTTTTTATTTTATTTTTTTCTCATCAAGTGGGGCCCATAGAAGTTTTCGATCAAGCTGATATTTTTGTTTTCCCTTCTTCACACGTGTGTGAGCTTATGACCAGGTTGGATCTTAAATAAACATCATGGTGGGCCGTAAGAAGGTTTCAACGGTAGGGTTACTGTCTTCACTATTTTCTTTCAAGTGGAGTTCAATTGAGATTTGGATCTGTCTCATCCTTTAGATCATGCCCTAAAATGATCTCTCCAAATGGATGGACGATGTGGATATAACACATGCATCATGGTGGGACCCATAGAAGTTGGTGACGTCACGTCAGTAGCGAGATAGCTACTCAACCTGACAGTACTTCCAGCGTCAGAGATGCTAGGAGCCTTGTCCTTTTTTTTCTCTTTTTTTTTCTTTTCTCTTTTCTCTTTGTTTCTTTCAAGTGGGGCCCACTTGGGGACGATCCACTTCGTTCATCAGATTCCCCAGCTCATGGGGGACCTAATGAGCTCTACTGGGCAGGTGAAAAGGTCTACAAACATCACGGTGGGCCCAAGAAGTTTCGACAGTGGGCTTCATTATCTCCACTATTTCTTGTGGTGCGGTCCGCTTAAGATTTGGATCGGTTTCATATTTGGGCCTTGGCCCTAAAATGATCTGGGAAAACAGATAGATGGTGTGGATTCAACACACACATCAAGGTGGGTCCCACGAGTGGGGACCCCCCCCCCCCCCCATGCCGCTTGGACGCTGGATAGTTCCAGCGTCCTTGACGCTGTGAACGTCCAGCGTCTGGACGTTCTCCGTTTTTTTTTTGTTTTCTTCTTCTTCTTTTGTGTATTTCAAGTGGGGCCCACTTGGGGACGATCCACTCCGTCTATTAGGTTCCCCAGCTCCTGAGGAACCCTTAGAGTCCAATATTGGACAGGTGATTCAGCTTAGAAACATCAAGGCGGGCCAAGGAAGTTCTGACAGTGGGCATCATTATCTCCACTGTTTTCTATGGCGTGGTCCACCTGAGATATAGATCTGCTTCATTTTTGGTGTCCAGCCCTAAAATGGGCTGGAGAAACAGACGGATGGTGTGGATGATAAACAAGCCTCAAGGTGGGTCCCACTCGCGGTTAACGCCCAAAAGGGCCTCAGCCCAGGCGCTGCTGCCGAGCAACGTCCTCTGGACGCTGATTGTCCAGCGGCTAAACTCTTCTTTTTTATTATTATTATAATATTTATTATTATTATTATTATCAGGTTATGGGGCCCATTCATGGATGTTCCAGCCCATCCATCTGATTGCCCATCACAAGGTGGGCCCAAGGAAAGTAAATGAAAGGTAAAAGAGAAAAGGGGGGAAGTTTATGTCCCCCGTTGCACTCACCTCGAAATATGAACGGTTGGATTAGGTCGGGTTGACGATCGGACGGTTCGGATGATGGTTAGGGTCCTCCAAGCCTTGATCTCCTCCCTTAATCACCTCTACTTCTCACACAAAACTCCCTCTCTCTCTCTCTCTCTTCTTCTTCTTCTTCTTCTTCTTCTTCTTCTTTGCAAATGGAAAAATGAGAAGCCCTCCTCTCCCCTACGTATGCACTTGTATGGGTAGAGAGGAGGAATTATGGGGGGTGATGATGGCTAGCATGGGAGGGGCATGGAAGGTATGTGCTTGTGTTGACTTTGTGGTGAGAGAGGGATGGGGTGGGTATAGTGTGTGTAGACTAGGGTGACGAGAGGGGTATGGGTGATGGTGATTGATTGATTTGACCTTTTCTTGGGATTTGTGCAAGTGGGGCCCACGCCACACATGCGTTGCGCGGCATGCCTTAGATTACGCAAATGATCGCAACTTTCACACCAGGTATCGTAATGGGGCGTGTCAAGCGGCGTTGGAATCGCAGCGCCTACGCGGTCACCGGGGTATAGGTCTTGGGTCGATGCGGTACTAAAATAGGGTTGCGATCAAGGCTCGCCAATATGGTCCATCCGGGACATACCGGCACCGGAAACTAAACGTTCGGAGGGCAAATCAGGGTACGGGTCTTACAACTCTCCCCTCCTTACAGAAAATTTCGTCCTCGAAATTTGCACTAAAAACCCAAACTAGCCGAAGATTATAAGAAAAGGAAATCACATCACTATATATGCATACCAAACTGAAAGCAATCATACAGATACAATCAATCATAAAAAAGATGGGGGGTAAGACTCTCAAATCTCGGCCTCTCGCTCCCATGACGCCTCATCTGTGTTATAATGACTCTACTGGACCTTCACCAAAGGAATGACCTTGGTCTGGAGGACCTGCTCCTTCCGGTCAAGGATACGGACCGGCTGCTCAATGTAAGAAGCGTCCTCACGAACCTCCAACGGCTGCCAATCTATCACAGGAACCACGTCTGACCCACACTTCCGTAACATAGAAACGTGAAAAACGTTGTGGACGCCAGACAACTGAAGTGGCAAGGCAAGCTGATAGGCCACGGCACCAACGTGCCCAGTGATCTTGAAGGGTCCAATGAATCTCTGGGCAAGCTTCCCCTTGACTCCAAAACGAACCATGCCCTTCATGGGTGAGACCCTGAGATACACACGATCCCCAATGAAAAACTCTAGGGGACGACGTCGACGATCTGCAAAACTCTTCTGTCGACTCTGAGCTGTGCGCATCCTCTACCTGATAATATCGATAGCCTCTGATGTCCTCTGCACAAGCTCAGGACCTAATAGACGACGCTCTCCAACCTCGGTCCAACAACTAGGAGACCTACAAGGTCCACCATACAACGCTTCAAAAGGAGCCATACCGATAGTCGCCTGGTAGCTGTTATTGATGCAAACTCAGCCAAACGCAGGTGTTTGTCCCAACTACCTGAGAAATCCAACATGCAAGCTCGAAGCATGTCCTCAAGGATCTGGTGACCCTCTCGGTCTGTCCATCAGTCTAAGGATGATATGCGATGCTGAACTTTAAGGCAGGCCCCATCGCCTTCTGAAAACTCCTCCAGAACCGCGACGTAAATCTCGGATCTCGGTCAGAGATGATCGAAACTGGGACACCGTGCAGTCTTACAATCTCCTCGATAAACAATTCTACAAGTCGGTCCAATGGCCAGGTCGCACGTATCACAAGAAAATGTGCCAACTTCGTCAGACGATCGACAACAACCCAGATGGCGTCGTGATTGCTCTGAGTCCTCGGCAAGCCCATAATGAAGTCTGTGGTCACGTGCTCCCATTTCCACAATGGGACACTCAACGGCTGCAAGGGACCTGAAGGTTTGCGATGATCGGCCTTGACACGCTGGCAAGTGTCACACTCAGCCACAAAGCTGGCAATCTGACACTTCATTCTGGCCCAGAAATATTGCCTCCTCATATCATTATACATCTTAGTAGAGCTCGGGTGAATTGTGAACCTCGATCGGTGTGCCTCATCCATAAGATCTCTGCGCAATTGAGGAATATCTGGGACACACAACCGACCCCTGAAACGAAGTCTACCATCTGACCCAATCTGCCAATCTATCTGATCCTCTGACGCGGCCTCTGCCCGATAATCCTGCAATGTCTGATCGGCCTGCTGAGCCTCGATCACCCTAGAAACAAGAGAGGGTTGAATCAACAAGCTCGATAACTGCGCGATAGAAGACTGCAGGCTCGGCTCAAAATCATACTCGACAACATCCTCGAGCATCCTCCACTCCTGGACCATCATATGCGCCACCAGCCCTCGTGGGTGATGGCTAAGGGCATCAACCACCACGTTGGCCTTGCTAGGGTGGTACTGAAGATCAAAATCATAATCCTTCAGGAGTTCCATCCAACGTCTCTGCCTCATGTTCAACTCGGACTGCGAGAAGAGGTACTTCAAGCTCTTGTGATCGGAAAAGAGCTCGAACCTAACCCCATAAAGATAGTGCCTCCACACCTTCAGTGCGAAGACTACCGCTGCTAACTCCAGATCATGAGTGGGGTAGTTCTGCTCATGGACCTTGAGCTGGCGAGACGCGAAGGCCACGGGTCTACCATGCTGCATTAGGACAACACTCAAACCAACATGCAAGGCATCTGTAAAAACTACGAATCCTTCACTCCCGGAGGGAAGAGTGAGGACTAGTGTAGAAGTAAGACGGTCCTTCAATTTTGCAAATGCTTGCTCACAGGCATCACTCCAAACGAACTCAACACCTTTCCGGGTCAACCTGGTCAGCGGAGCTATAATACGGGAGAAGCCCTCGATGAAACAACGATAATAACCTGCTAACCCAAGGAAACTCCAAATTTCAGACACGTTCGTGGGCTGACCCCACTGATGCACGGCATCAATCTTCACCGGATCCACTGTTACTCCCTGCCTCGTCACAACATGATCGAGAAACTTCACCTCCTCCTGCCAAAACTCGCACTTCTCCAACTTCGCATAAAGCTGGTGTGTGCGAGGGTCTGCAAGGTGATCCCTAGATGCTGCTCATGCTCCTCTCAAGTTCTCGAATAGATAAGAATGTCGTTAATGAACACTACAACGAACTGATCAAGGTAGGGACGAAAGACCTCGTTCATCAATTGCATGAACACAGCGGGTGCATTGGTCAGTCCGAAGGACATGACCTGGAACTCAAAATGACCGTAACGCGTCCTGAATGCCGTCTTCGGGATATCCTCCTCCCGGACAAGGACCTGATGATAACCGGACCGTAGGTGTTGGGGTCCCAAATAGTAGGGGCTCTTAAAATGAGCCAAATAACCATATACCTCTGAAGGAATCACGCAAAACGCCTTCCGGCGCACGCAAAACGGAAGTATACGAGATTTCCTTAAACTTAGCCAAATTCTCTAGTGGGCCCCGCCGATCACCGTGTTCGGAACCGCCCGGAAATGGACCCACAACTTCGTTACTATTTATGATGAACGGTGCAAGTGATTGCGCAACGAAACGGGCCCCACAAACCCTCCAAAAGTCAAAACCCAATCGGTGGAACCCACATTTACGTGTCCGACGCACCTTGAAAATTCGGACACCCCACGCACCCAACGCACCCTTAAAAAATAGAACGTTGGCCCACCATTTGCGAAGGCCCACGCACCCAACGCACCTTGAAAAATGGTCAACGCACCCTCACAGACCATGGCTGGTTAAAAAACAAAGTTCTAGGTGCGTGGAGCCTCACGCACCCGGTGATTAAACCCCACGCACCCGAAAGAGCCAGTATGATTTTCGGACATTTGCACACCAAATAAACAGGTGCGTTGGGAGCATCCAACAAGTGCGTGGAACGTGGCGCCCTGTTATTGGTCGACGTCACCTATAAATACCCCCTCTTCCCGTTCATTCGGAGAGGATTTTGAAAAAGAGAGAGAGCTGTCGCTGCCGGAAACCCAAAAAACCCGCCGAAAAACCTTTTCCGACCATCGGAATCCCCTTTCCGGTCGCAGAAACACCATTACAGGTTTGAATCCCATAAATTGGTCACGCACCCGTAAAAGGACCCCACGCATCCAAAAGTGCCACACGCGTCCATTAATTCAATCTTACGCATCCGTAAATTCAGCAAGAATAGGGTCTTGTAAAATGGACCCCACGCATCCTGTACATGAACCCACGCACCCCTAAATTCATTATAAAATCGACCCTTAATTGAAAGGTGCATGGATCCTCACGCACCCGTAAATCAGGTCCCACGCACCCAAAAAATCGGCCAATTGCAGGACATGTTCGTTGGTGCACCGGGCTCGATTCTAAGTATTTTCGAAGTCCGCTTGAGCCTATTTTTGGTATTTCGAGCATTCCGGACGCGATGGAATGGTCAAACGAACGTTACGAGAACTCTAAATGAGCAGAATCGAGCGTCTTCGAGACTTGACCCGACTCAACGCGATGAACGAAGTAACTTCCCGGAAAGGAGCTGCCAACATCCAGAGCTATGCAAATATGCTGACATTTACATTCACTGTAAAGGCATGATCCGATTTGTGTCAAAAGCTAGACCAGCAGGGCCATGGTTACCACAATAAACCATGCCAAAGAGTTTCGACTCTCTACAAACCAATTACTCAACCGCCACAACACAACAGTCGATGCCCTACCCATCTACAAGGTATCCACCGGTTGGACTGCGCAGGCACACACAACTGTAGAATGGACTTCCCGAGGTCATCTGTCCCTACATTGACAGGTGCAGGCTCAGAGTCGTCCATCTCAGCCATAAACCCTGACAGTCTCAGCCCGGGTCTCCGACCAAAATATGGGACATAGACATCTGACTAATCCAAAGGTGGTTCAGTACACAGCAAGACAAACAAAGGTCTCTACGACCACAAGCTCTAAGACCATGGTCCCTGTTGACTAGTCTTTTGCCTTCTAATCAAGGGTCATCGATCATTCGATGTAATTAAGGGCCCGTGCCAGACCACGACCTGGAATGTACAAGATCTCAGAATCTTTGGAATAAAATTCGCCTCGCGATACATCTTCTTGTGTACCTTTTCGTGAATGCTTGTGATTGTCTACGAATGTTTCTATTACTCAGAACCCTAGAGCAACAAACATCACATTTCAGGAAAATGTCCTCGTGATTCCATTTTCTAGTTCCAACAGTAGGTCAATCTTTGAAAAGAACTGTGCCTCCCGCAATTGGTCAAATAAATCATCCATCCTCGGAAGCGGGTACCTATTCTTAATTGTGACCTTGTTGAGCTCGCAGTAATCCACGCAGAGCTTCAACGAACCATCCTTCTTCTTCACGAAGCTAAGTATACTAGCATGTTACCAAACATATCATGTAATGTTGGCCTTAAATGGCCCAATATATATACAAAGAGTGGGGCCCGGACTGTGGGTCCCATTGGAAATGTAAAGGTTTTCATGGCATAGCCCACTTAAGACCACATTGATCCCATACTTGGGCCTGCACATACAAGATAGGCCGACCAAAATAGGTGTACGACATAGATAAAACATATATATATCAAAGGAAGGACCATGGCGGGCCCTGCCCACTGGTCGGATAGCAAATATACATCATCGGTCTTAAGAAGTTTCAATGGTAGGTATTCAATCACCACAATTTCCTAAGTGAAGCCCATTCAAATCGGGCTCCACGCGTCGATCAAGACGGGTGGCATGATACACAATACACCCATCAAGGTGGAACCCAAAGATGGGCCCACAACCTCTATTTGGATGAAAATAAACACTAAAGTGGCCCCAAGGAAGTTTTCAATGGTGGGCATCAATGACCACTATTCCCTGCGGGTGTGGTCCATCTGACGTTTGGATCTGCCTCATTGTTGGGGCCATATCCTAAAATGGCATGGAAAAATAGATGGGCAGCATGAATAAAACAGATACATCATGGTGGGACTAAACAGATACATCATGTTGGAACCCACAGGGTAGGCCACCTGCTGGGCTGCATGGTGCCCAGCTGGGTCTCAAGAAGTGTTGGAATCAAGCAGATATTTGTGTTTTCTCCTTCATCCATATCCATGTGATCTTATGAACAGGTTGGATGACAAATAAACATCACTGTAGGGCCTGGGAAGGTTTCAACGGTGGAAATCATTATTCCCACTGTTTCCCGTGGCATGGTCCACTTGACATTTGGATATACTTAAATTTTGGGCTCAGCCACTAAAATGAGCTGGAAAAACTTATGGACGGAATAGATAAAGCACGTACATTCTAGGTAGGCCCAACTGAGTTTACTCCGCACGATAAGAGCGTGCGGATCCGATTCCTGGAAAAAGGGGTGGGCGGCGTAGATAAACCATATACATCCAGGTGGGTCCCAAGAGTGGGCCACCTGCTGGGTAGCCCAACCAGCCCACAGCGTTGGTTGCTACCAGCGTCCTATTCTTTTTTTTTATTTTATTTTTTTCTCATCAAGTGGGGCCCACAGAAGTTTTCGATCAAGCTTATATTTTTGTTTTCCCTTCTTCACACGTGTGTGAGCTTATGACCAGGTTGGATATTAAATAAACATCATGGTGGGCCGTAGGAAGGTTTCAACGGTAGGGTCACTGTCCTCACTGTTTTCTTTCAAGTGGGGTCCACTTGAGATTTGGATCTGTCTCATCCTTCAGATCATGCCCTAAAATGATCTCTCCAAAAGGATGGACGGTGTGGATATAACACAAGCATCATGGTGGGACCCATAGAAGTTGGTGACATCACGTCAGTAGCGAGATTGCTGCTCAACCTGACAGTGCTTCCAGCGTCAGGGCGCGGATTGCCTGCGAAAGCCTTTCGCAGGCATCTCCTGTGCAAGGAATCTGGGTGGGGCCCACCGTGAGGTTTGTGAGAAATCTACGCCGTCCAACGGTTTTGTGAGATCATTTTAGGCATTGCGACAAAAAATGAACAGGATGCAAAACTCAAGTGGGCCGCACTAAAGCAAAAGGTGTGTAAGGAAATTCTTACCGTTGAAACCTTTATGGGGTCCACAGTGATGTTTATATGCCATCCATACCGTTCATAATGTCATTCCTACTGAGATGACATGAAAACACAAATATTATCCTGATTCGAAACTTCTGTGGTGCCACGAATATTTCAACTATGGACGTTCAATCGTCATGTTTTCGGCCCACTTAAGTATTGGATTTTGTTCAATTTTAGTTGCAGCGCCTAAATTGATCTCACAAAATGGTTGGATAGTGTAGATTTCTCACAAACCTCACGGTGGGCCCCACCCAAAATCCTTGTGCAGGAGATGCCTACAAAGCTTCATAATAGCTTGTTGTTCGTTCGGCTCAAGGTGTGCGCTTTCTCTATCTACACTTTTAGCTTGCTCATCACGTGCATCGTTGGTATGAATAATTTCAGTCGACTCAGAGCGTGCGCGTTCGACATCTACACTTACAATAGGCTCGAGGATTGAATGTTCAACAACTTGCTGTGACTTTTGTGGTGGTTCCTTCAACCGTTTTTTTACGTTCCATCAATTCATCATGAAACTTATCTGTATATCTGTCGGCGAATTTGAAGAGGTCTTCATGTTCCCCGGCAATTCCTGCAAGTTTATGAAGCTTTTGACCCAAATATTTGTAACGTTTACTTGAATCGATATTGCGCTCCTGCATTGATAATCCAGTCCGATCTCTACCAAAACCTGTATTTGCATCTCTTTGCCATCTTTTTAAGATATAACGGGTATCGAGCACCTTTATGTTATAAAAATCCAGAACTTTTAATGCATGACTACATAATATCCCCGTAAATTCAAATTTCTTGCAGCTACAACTCACAGTACTATCTGATGTGTCGAATTTAACAGTACATCCTTCATCTTTTTTGTTGTAGATAACACGATACTCAGTAACTGTGCCAAACTCACCACATTTATAAATTGAATGACTAATAAATTTCTTATACTCTTCTTGAAACAATGCAAACACTTCTGGAGTGTACACCTTTATCGCTTCTTGTAACATTTCCTCATTAAGAAACAATACGAGGGAATTGTGCCTCATTTGGAAGTCAGCTTCGTTCTCCTTATATCGCAGATCAACCAATAATCTGTCGTAATTATGGAAGAAGCGCAAAAAATTGTATTTAGACTTTAAATATGTTTTCAACACATGATTCATACTCTCACTTCGTTGCGTACTCACCATACCTGCGCAGAATGTATTTCTTCCATAAACCAATGCCCATTTTTCTTTTTTCCTTAAATAAATCATTTAGCCACTTATTTTCAGTTAAACGATACTTTTCGAGCATATTATTCCATGCATTTATAAACTCTTCCTCCTTCTCATAACCATATACACACCTATTAAAATCATGATTGAAACTTCTTGAACCTTTAAACACATTGCTAAGGTGCTTTGTAGCATTTTGGTAGATATGCCAAATGCATAAACGATGGTGTTCCTAGCATCACTGAAGCTATTGCATTGCCCATCACAGCATCTTGGTCTGTTAAGATTGTCATTGGTTGTTTTCCAGACATTGCACTTAAAAATGTTTGAAATAACCATTTGGAAGATTTAATTGTTTCATCGTATAGCAACGCCGCACCAAATAGAATAGTTTGCTTATGATGATTTACCCCGATAAATGGAGCAAACGGTCGTCCATAACTATTTATTCTATATGTGGTATCGAAGGAAACGAAGTCTCCAAATACACTATAGTCCATTATTTACTTTGCATCCGCCCAGAATATATTTGTCATCTGATCATCTTCATCAAGTTGTATCGCATAGAAGAAAGATGGATTATCCACTTGCATTTTCTGAAAGTATTCAAGAACGGCTCCTGCATCACCCTTCTCCATCTCTTTCATTCATCTCTTTTGTAAGTAATTTTTATAATCAACACGTGAGAAACCCAAATTTTTCAGGCCTCCAGATTGTCTACTTAATAATTCCATACCTTCTTTTGGGTTTATTCCTGAAGCTTCTGTTATATCCACTGCAGCTTTTTGAACATCAGTCATGCCTCTATGTGACCTTAACATGTGTACCTTCGTTGGTGTAATAACTTCATGGTTATGCTCTGCTACAAACTTAGTCACGATATATTTTCCATTCTTTTGAAGCCTAATCTTTATGCTTGCTAGACATTGAGTTCTTGTAATCGGTCGAGTAAACTTTGGCTGGTTGTTTTTTTTATTTTCACTTCTACGACCTTCTTTAGAACAACAAAATACTCTGGCAAGTATGATTTTACCATCATCAGATTTATTTACCCATCCCCTTCGAGCACTGAACCCTGTATTCCTAGCATACATATTGTAGAACTTATATGCACTCTCGTCAGACATAAACTCCATTCCTACTTTTGGCACTTCATCTAAATTCTCGTCTGTATCTATCCTTAAATCTGGTCTTGTCCCTTCGTCATCTATTTGAGTATCAAAATCTAATCTTCGACGTGGTTGAGACAATGGTAAACTCTCCAATAATTGTGTGCTTGCTCCTTGATCATCTATTTCAGCATCAAAACATAATCTCTGATACGGTTGAGAAAAATGCAAACTCTTTAATAATTGTTGGCTTGATCCTTGATCATCTATTTCAGTATCCAAATATAATGTTCGACATGGTTGAGAAAACGGTAAACTCTCCAATAGTTGTTGGGTTGTTCCTTGATCATCTATTTCAATATTCAAATCTAATCTCTGACATGGCTGGGAAAATGATAGGCTCTCCAATAATTGTTGGCTTGCTCCTTGATTATCTATTTCAGCATTCAAATCTAATCATTGACACGACTGAGAAAATGGTAGGCTCTCTAAGGTATTACCATCCATTTCGCCTGTTGACCTATAAAAGAAACAGACATTGGAAGGCAATCAATCAATAGATAACCATATATTCGGAGAACATAAGGATTGGTGCAGTAAATCTTAAATTGCATCTAATCGTGTAGAGAACATCCTAGGTACATGATATACTATTCAACTGTCCACAAATTGGATAATAGAGCTGTACACGAGCCAAGCCGAATCGAGTTTGACCCAAGTTTGGCTTGGCTTGTTTATGTGACACCCCCTATTCGAGCTTTACATGAGCCGAGCATCAAGCCTATCCCTATTGTTTAAGCTTGGTTTGGTCCAGATTATACAAGCTTGCACTTGGCTTTGGTTTGGTCCAAATATCCGAGCCGAACCGAGCCATAAAATATCCGACCCGAACCGAGCCATAAAATAAGCTGGAAAAATGGATGGGGCATCGTGGCTATGCATCACATACATTGAGGTGGGCCCCACCACAGGAAAATATTAGATGAAACTTCTATCCCCCAACAAGTTTGGATCTTGTGTTGTGGTCTACCGGAGGTTTGGATCTTACTTATTTTTTGTCTCATACCATAAAATGAGCTAGAAAATTTGATGATAGTTAGATAAAACACATACCATGGTGGGACCCACGGAGCTTTAACACTAACTACGTGGCGGGTGTTGAGGTCACTACCCAATTAGAATAATGCTTTAGTGTACTGAGTAAACTTTGTGGGCCCACCATTATATATATATATATATATATATATATATATATATATATATATATATATATATATATATATAGATATATATATATATATATATATATATATATATATATTATCCATGTCGTACATCCGTTTTAACATATCATTATCGTACATGATCCAAAATAGAATCATAACTAAAGAGCAAGTGGACCAAACCACAAGAAACAGTGTGCATTCATGTGTATATATTATGTATTATCCATGCCGTCCATCCATTTTTACATATCATTTTAGGACATGATCCCAAAATTGAATCATATCCTAAGCTCAAGTAGATCACACCACAGGAGGAGACAATGTGCATTTAATCTACGGGCTGAATCAAACCAAGCTGAATCAAGCCGAGTTGAGCCGATACTGCCCTGGTTTGAGGTTGGTTTTTTTTTTTTTTTTTTAAATGAGCTTCACTCCAAGGCATGGGCTTTGGTTTGAACTTCTATTCGAACCAATCCAAGCCAATCTGAGCTAAGCTTTTGATCGGGCTTGGATAGTGTTCAGCTCTATTGGACAGTTTAAGAATCCATATAGAATAAGCTTTTCAATCAAATAACTATAACAAATTGTGCTTACATATCATTTTAATAAGAGCCGCTCAAGTTTGTTATAGAGATTGGACCGTATACTTTTCTACATGAACTCGGGTATTTTCTTTCATTTATGTACTCTTCAGTTTCTCAATCATTATAATAAATCCAAAGAAAGTAGTTCTCTATTGGGATTGACTTTCATAGGTGTGAGAAGTGCATGCCTATGAAATATTTATGGGGACTTTCTTTAATATATGGTAATCTAACATTAAAAAAAGATCTGGGAGTTAACATCATGTAAGATGGCAACATATGGTTATGATAGGGGTGTTAATGGACTGCCCTTGGGCCTATAAAATCAAAATTTTGAATAGGGCCAACCAAACGGCCTAGCCTAAAACAGATCAAAATTCTGATTTTTATAGGTCCAAGCCCGGCCCATTGACACCCCTAGGTTCAAGGATTGTAATCTACAAGTTTAGTGTATGATTGGAAGGTAAGGAGGAATGTAAGTAGCACTGCATTGTTTTCAGAGTGGCATAGATGTTCTAGCTGATAATGGTGGATTTTTTTGCCCTCTTATTGGGGTTTTTTTTCCCTTTATCTTGTGGTGTCTTTCTTTCTTAGTAAACATTTTTTACAAATAATAATAATAATAATAATAATAATAATAATAATAATAATAATAATAATAAATTCCTTAAGCGGTTTAGGGATTGTAATCAAGAAGTCTAGGGTATGATTGGAAGCTAAGCAAAATTGGCATGTAAACAGCATTACATTATTTTCAAAGAGGCAGAAATGTTCCATTAGCCCTTATTAGCCCTTGGGGATTGCCCGCTAGCCCAGCTGGTAGATGCCTAGGCGTTTCAACTGCTGGTCTCGGGTTCAAAACCCACTAACCCCAGTAGTGGGTGGGAGCATTGGGTGACTGACCGCGTGGGTGCGTTGTGCATCTAGCAGGGTGTGTGCATTGCATGACTAACCCATATAAAAAAAAAAGCCCTGATTGGCCCTTATTTGATAAAGGTGGAATTTTCTGCCAACTATAGGGGATTCTTTCCCTTTGTCTGAGTAAATATTTCTGAAAATAAAAAATAAAATCTGAAGATAGTTTTATCTTGTTTGGTTGTTCTTCACATTTTTTTATGGTTTTTGTTCAATGAAACAAGAGACAACGAATTGGCATAAACCCTATGATTGAGATGACCGGCATTTATTTTTTCATATTTTCTTTAAAGCATTTTCCTTAAATGATATAGTGACAACAACATTTCGTGGAGATTGATTTTTCCCAAAATTGAAAAGATCATCAACATTATAAATTTACAAACTCTAGTTTTTTTTTTACGATGAAATATTCTATATAAAAGGAAGTCAAAGCAACCCAAAAAACCTGTTTGTGAAAATGAAATTAAAAGGTAGAGAAGATGTCAAAAAAAAAAAAAAAATTTGTTGGACTGATGAAAAACAATCTCTCATTGCCATCGTGTCATCGTATTTTTTTTATGATGAAAAAAAATACCTTAACATCAATCTTTGCAAGTTAATCTTTTTGGCAGTGGAATGCATTCTGGATTCCTCATCACTGAATCACAATCACCAGGAAATTAGTGCAATTAAACAGGGGAAAAAAAGGAAGAGAGAGAGGTAGAGAGAGACCTCATTCCTTGATGGAAAGACAGGGGAAGTGATGACAACCCCATGATGGCACCACGATGACCGGCGAGAGAGACCGGAAGTGTCTGAGATGTTGGGATTGAGTGTTGGACATAGGGGTTGGGCGCACGCGGGAAAGGAAAGATGAAAAAAGGGTGAAGGTTTTTTTTTTTTTCCTTCTTTCCCACCCTTTTCATTTTCGGCCGAGGCCTGCTCGCCCGTTAACGGGGAGAAACGGCGTTACTCTCACTCATCCGTACCTTTTGAAATTCGAGGTCTGACGACGTCTTCTGTGTCTGCCACGTCCATGCACCAGGGAAGGAGCTGGTGTATGGTGCACTACGCAATCCGGGTCCAGCGTTAGAGACGCTGGGAGCCTTGCCCTATTTTTTCTCTTTTTTTTTTCTTTTCTCTTTTCTCTTTGTTTCTTTCAAGTGGGGCCCACTTGGGGACGATCCACTTCGTTCATCAGATTCCTCAGCACATGGAGGACCCAATGAGCCCTATATTGGGTAGGTGAAAAGGTCTACAAACGTCACGATGGGCCCAAGAAGTTTCGACAGTGGGCTTCATTATATCCACTATTTCCTGTGGTGCGGTCCGCTTAAGATTTGGATCGATTTCATATTTGGGCCTTGGCCCTAAAATGATATGGGAAAACAGATAGGCGGTGTGGATTCAACACACACATCAAGGTGGGTCCCACGAGTGGGGACCCCACCCATGCCGCTTGGACGCAGACAGTTCCAGCGTCCTTAACGCTGTGAACGTCCAGCATTTGGACGTTCTCCGTTTTTTTTTTGTTTTTTTCTTCTTCTTTTGTTTATTTCAAGTGGGGCCCACTTGGGGACGATCCACTCCGTCTAATAGGTTCCCCAGCTCATGAGGAACCCTTAGAGTCCAATATTGGACGGGTGATTCAGCTTAGAAACATCAAGGCGGGCCAAGGAAGTTCTGA
Source organism: Liriodendron chinense (assembly GCA_003013855.2). Classification (NCBI taxonomy): domain Eukaryota; kingdom Viridiplantae; phylum Streptophyta; class Magnoliopsida; order Magnoliales; family Magnoliaceae; genus Liriodendron; species Liriodendron chinense. Next base: position 78,220 of record PVNU02004065.1, read on the forward strand.
CAGTGGGCATCATTATCTCCACTGTTTTCTGTTTTCTATGGTGTGGTCCACCTGAGATCTGAATCTGCTTCATTTTTTGTGTCCAGCCCTAAAATGCGCTGGAGAAATAGGCGGACAGTGTGGATGATACACAAGCCTCAAGGTGGGTCCCACGAGTGGGACCCCACGGTTAACGCCCAAAAGGGCCTCAGCCCAGGCGCTGCTGGGCAGCAGCGTCCTCAGGACGCTGACTGTCCAGCGGCCAAACTCTTTTTTTATTATAATATTTATTATTATTATTATTATTATTATCAGGTTGTGGGGCCCATTCATGGACGATCCAGCCCATCCATCTGATTGCCCATCAAAGGTGGGCCCAAGGAAAGTAAATGAAAGGTAAACGAGAAAAAGGGGGGAAGTTTACGTCCCCCATTGCACTCACCTCGAAATATGAACGGTTGGATTAGGTTGGGTTGACGATCGGACGGTCCGGATGATGGTTGGATCCTCCAAGCTTTGATCTCCTCCCTTAATCACCTCTACTTCTCACACAAAGCTCCCTCTAATCTCTCTTTTCTTAGTCTTCTCTCTCTCTCTCTCTCTCTCTCTCTCTCTCTCTCTCTCTCTCTCTTCTTCTTCTTCTTCTTCTTTTTCTTCTTCTTCTTCTTCTTCTTCTTTGCAAATGGAAAAATGAGAAGCCCTCCTCTCCGCTACGTATGCACTTGTATGGGTAGAGAGGATGAATCATGGGGGGTGATGATGGCTAGCATGGGAGGCATGAAAGGTATGGGCTTGTGTTGACTTTGTGGTGAGAGAGGGATGGGGGTGGGTATGGTGTGTGTAGATTAGGGTGATGAGAGGGGTATGGGTGAGGGTGATTGATTGATTTGACCTTTTCTTGAGATTTGTGCAAGTGGGGCCCATGCCACACGTGCGTTGTACGGCTCGCCTTAGATTACGCAAATGATCGCAACTTTCACACCGGGTATCGCAATGGGGGTGTGCCGCGCAGCGTTGGAATCGCAGCGCCTACGCGGTCGCCGGGGTATAGGTCTTGGGTCAATGTGGTATTAAAATAGGGACGCGATCAAGGCTCGATTAAAATAGGGTCGCGATCAAGGCTCGCCAATATGGTCCATCCGGGACGTACCAACATCGAAAACTAAACGTTCGGAGGGCAAATCAGGGTCAGGTCTTACATAGGAAGCCGTTTCACCGCCTATTCCAAGCCCGATAAATCTGAAACTCAAGTAGGACAACCCCCAGGCCAGGCTTAACGCTCTTGGATGGACATAATGCCGGAATCGACGCCTGAAACTGCGAAGCTGCGATGTCCTGCAGGTGCACACACAGGCGTAAGTACACTCACACTAACACTAACTAGAGCAATCATTGCTAGAATCACATTTTCTAGGGCGGGCCACTAGGACCCTTGCATGTCGATAAAACTTAGAGCGTAGGGTCTAAATATAACATCTAACACGTCCCCAAAGTCGTGACCTCGATCGATGATCAGTGACCAACAAATAGACTTCTCCTTGTATCCGATAAACGCCGCATCCGAATTGGAACAAATTGCAACCATAGGTATCTTACCATAGGGATGTCGTCCAATGGATTAGATTGAGCCGGATGGGCCAAATGGGCCCATATGATAAAAACATGTTCAAAAAAGCCATTTTAATGTGACTAAAAGTACTAGGGCAATTTTTTCCAATTGACCCAAGTCATATAAGCCCGTTTCCAGCCCCATTTCTCATTTCTTTAGAAAAAACTTGTGAGAGAGAGGGGTTAGGAGAAGTGGAGAGAGGAGGGAAGAGAGGGTTGGAGGTGGAATCTCACCTTGCATGTCACTCCACTAAGCTCGGATCGCTCCTACGACTCTGTTGATGCTAACCTTCACCACTAGTTCATTTCATCAGCCCTAGAGGTGAATTAAGAGTAAATCCCTCAACCCCCATAAGCCTCTGTTAAGTTTCATCCTCAATTTCCTAACATGCAGCCCTCCTTTTGTAGGATTTTCTAAAAATAACCGAGAGATTTAAGGTGCGGACCATTTACCTCTAGGTTGCTTAGCATCAAATGCGATTAGATGTAATTAATGCTTGTTTTGTATGGCTGAGAGTGCTTGGAATAAATTCCTAGTTGTTGAATTTATGATTGGCTACATTTATGTTTGGATGCACGTTGTAAAACCATAAATCTTAGGTTGCATGCTGAAGCTTGGGTGTTTGTCCTTGTTTTGTGTTAATTAAGTGAACTAATAATATGCTAGTGACTTTATCCTATTGATATGTAGCTTAACCTTGCTTGTGATCCTAAGGATGTAGCTAAAATATTCCTTATTTATATGCTGATGTGAAATTGTTAACTATGCTACATGCTAAATAGTTGATATCGAATGTTTAATACTTCTGTTGTACTTGGAACTTGTATGATGGTGTAGACACCCCACCTTCGGCTATACTGTTGGTAGAGATAGCTGGTTGAATGGAGGACCATACCCCTAAATCCCAAGTCCGAACTCAGCCAAACTCACCCTTGTAAGCCCCATTCCATAGCCCAGATCAAGCCTGAACCCAGTCAACCCAGTCCTAAACACCACCCTGAAAAACCCCCCATAAGAAAGGCCAGTAAAAAAATCCTAAAAAAGTCAAACTCACTGAGTCAACCCGCTGGGTCAACCCGCTGAGTCAACCCGCTGAGTTAACCCGCTGAGTCAACCCATCGAGTCAACCCGTCGAGTTAAAACACCGAGTCAACCCGTCGAGTCAACCCGTCGAGTCAAACCACCGAGTTGACCCGCTGAGTCAACTCACTGAGTCGACCAGCGAGTCCAACAGCAGCCCCGAGGGAGCGACCGTACTCGCTGGAAACCGAGGAGCGGCCGTACGGGCGGCCCATAGCAGGCCGCCCGGATAAAATTACGCAAACTGCTACTCCTCGCTGCTATAAATACCCCCCTCCCCTTCTCATTTCAACATCCCTTCGAGTCCAAAGAAAGCCTGTCCGTTCGAGTCCCCTTCTCCACCCCTTAGCCCATGTTTCCACCAAGGAGAGCCCGAGTGAGGAGAGTCTAGTCCTGGTCCAGCCCAGCCTGACCACTGGTCCAAGCCTCCCAAGCCATCCAAGTCTTGATCCAGCCACTCGAAGCCAACCCTTGCGACACTTCCGTCCATCCAGCTACTCTTTTCCAGCATCATCTCATTTGCATCTAGCATAAGTGCAACATTTACTTTTCTTCCAACCCCCCTGCTTCACTGCAAACACTTTGATTATTCAAACACACCGCATGCATCTCGCATAAAGCACCTGTCAGTTCGAGCGTATGCTCTGGGCTTGCCCGTTGTTGGAACCTGCCCATCAGAAACTCTTACTGTTCAGACCTGCATTCACGTACATATCACTATAAGCACTTTGAATATTCAAGCACACAGCATGCATCATCTCGCTTAAAGCACCTGTCAGTTCGAGCGTACGCTCTGGGCTTGCCCGTTGTTGGAACCTGCCCATCAGAAACTCTTACTGTTCAGACCCGCATTCATGCATCATGTCATCCATGAGAATATACGAGGATTAAACTAGACTTTCAAGTATTCGATCGATTCTGTGAAGTAGAGACCGTACTTCGGTACGGGCAGTGTGTGGGGTGCTTAACCTCTTCCCACCCTGTAACCGTGATCCCTTACCTTGAATCTCTGGCCGCAGATCAAAAGGAGTTATTTTAGAGGAAGGAATCTTCGGATCCCCTTCTCTAACGTTTCTACGGGGTCTAGCCGACTGTAGATTCGAAGTAACTGGCTAGTGGCGACTCTGGTCTTATATAAACTCACTTAAACATATCCAGCTTAACACGACAACCAAACGAAGCCCTCGAGAACGAGGCAAGGCAGTGGCACAAACGGCGATTTCGCACTCACGCATCCTCATCTCCTTCTTTTCCCAAAGGAAAGGGGAAGGGAGAAGAACGTCGTGTGGGGAGCGGAAAAATCGGCGAGGGTCCACAGAATGGCGACTCTGCTGGGGATGAACTAGTCCCACTAGTCGTGATCCGACTTGAAAAACAGAATCCTTCCCGTACTTGAAAGTCACTAATCCTCATACAATCTCATCTGCATAGCATTCTACCCAAAAACCCAAAAAAAAATAAAAATAAATAGAAAATCCCAAAACCAACCAGAAAAAAATAGAAAATCCCAAAACCCAAAAAGAATATAGTCCTCACCATTGCGCCTCCTCGGGCTCAACGTACGCGGAAACAACTTCCCTTCCGCAGCATAATCCGCACTCGGGCTCAACAAGCCATGTCCGACCACGAAGAAGAAACTCATCTCCTCCCTGCTCTTGAGATGACCGAAGCGCAACCTCAAGCGCAACAGCCCATTGACAATACACCAATCATACAAGAATTGGCACAAGGAGTGAAAGCAATGCAAGAAATGCTCTTGCAATTCATGCAAGCACAAACCACCGCAGCAGCCAACAATTAGGTTTGCCCAGTTCAACAATCTCAGCAGCCATGCCTGGTCCTTCCGGCCTCCAGTTCAAATCAAGCACAACCAGCGGAGTCTACCCAAGACTACCGACAACAGCCATCTCAGCCCTTCGCTATGGGGCATCCTTCTCAATATCTTCCTGCGACGACAAGGCCATCTCAGAGCACTTCCGTTGCAGGAACATCCAGTCAACCTCCAGTCAATCTTGCAAACAACAATCTCAGTAGATCTCAGCATGTCCCCGCCGATGGGACACCTTTTCAATTTCAGCACATCCCCGCCGATGGGATTTCAATTCAATTTCTAGCAACAGGGACAGCACTGGCGAATGCCCACAACGGGGGTCAGTGTCAAGCCCACATCAATCAGCGGACAGTGGAGAATACCCAACAAGGGGGTCACTTCCCAGCATCTCAGCCTCCTGCAAACAGGAGCACTTTTCAATTCCAGCACATCCCCGCTGATGGGATTCCAGTTAATTTCCAGTAATCTTCAATTCAACAAAATCCAGTTAATTTCCAGCAATCTTCAATTCAGCAAAATCTAGTTAATTTCCGGCAAGTTCCAGTTCAACCTTCAGTACAGTCTCCAGTTCAGTTACAATCATTTCAAGCACAAGTTCATCAGAATCCAGTTCAATCACCAAACCAATTTCAGCAACCCGCAGTTGCTTTTCAGCAAACCCATAGGGTCGAGGACATCGACCACTATGCCGAAGAAGAACGTGCCTTACTCCAGGAGGCACCAGTCGCTCGAACAGATCACTCAGGACTGGACGAGTTGCGGGAGTAGTTCCAGATCTTGCAAAATCAGCTTCAGCGACAACAAGGAATTGATCTACCTTCGACCAAGTTCAGAGACTTGTGTCCTTTCCCAGATGCTCAAGTACCTCAAAACTTTGAGATACCAAAATTCAAAAGATACGACGGCAGCGGTTGTCCCACAGCACATCTCAAGGCCTTCTGTGGAGAACTGAGTGCAATCTCAGGAAATGAAGGGGCCCTCATTCGTTTGTTCCAAAAATCTCTGAAGGGCGATGCCCTCGATTGGTACACTTCATTGGATTGCCACCGCATCAGGACATGGGAACAGCTTTCCCAGGCTTTCGTCGACAGATTCGCGTACAATCTCAACATGGCACCCAGAAGAGCCAATCTCGCAGCTCTCAGGCAAAGGAGTGATGAAACTCTATCAGCTTATGTGGGTCGTTGGCGAGCTATGGCAGCTCGAATGCGAACGCCTATCGACGACAAAGAGCAAATCTCCATGATTGTTCATTCAATATATCCAGGCATATCCGGGTATCTCATCTCGCATCCATATGCGAATTTCTCGCAGTTGATCTGTGCTGGAGAGCAAGTTGAAGCAGGGATCCGGGCCGGGACGATCTCCCCATGGCCTCATCAAGCCACTCCAATCAAGAGGAACAGAGTGGAGGGAAGACCTATCGGGCACGGGAATGGAAACCGCAGTGGTTCTCCTCCCCGCCCAACAGAGGTAAACAACATCAACACCACTGCTCAAGGAAATCAACATGCTCCCCCACAGGGACGTCAACAGTATCAGCAGAATCAAGTTCAGCATCAGCCTCAGCGGTATCAGCCACAACCGAATCCTCAGCCACAACCACCTCGACAACAGCAGCAGTTCAGGGGAAATGGCCAATACTCATACCAGAACAGGCAGAATTACAGGGAGTTCAAGAAGTTCACTCCACTCAGTCAACCACTTAGTCAAATCATGACTACGCTGGTACAAAAGCAGTTACTCACTCTGATGACACCTAGGCCTCCGCCTCATCCTCTGCCTCCAAACTACAGAGAAAATGAGTACTATGCCTACCATCAAGGACATGGCCACGCCACTGATCGATGCTATACTTTGAAAAATGCTATACAAGACCTAATTGATGACCGCAAGATCGTCATCTCGGTCCCTGGAACTTCTCCAGCAGCTTCCACCAACATCCTTCAGAATCCTCTGCCTCAACATCCGACAGACCCCAGTTCGTCTCGTGGCCCTGCAGTCAATAGTATAGAAGAAGGGGATCATCTCGATCGCTTCTTCTCCCCCATCCAATCCATTCACGCCTACACTTATGAGCCAACAAATCCTCCTCCGGTCTTGCAAGGGGCAAGTCCCTTTCTTCCTTCAATCTCCGAGCCAGTAGTGCTCGAAGGAGCACCTCCATATGATATACCAGTTGTTCAAGGGGCACCTTACAACCATTCAAGCTGGGAACCAGTCGTCCTGGAAGGAGCAAAATCATACATTGAGCCCACATACGAACCTGTCATCTTACAAGGGGCAACTCCAGAACAATCCAATCCGCAATGGAAGGATTACACTCATCAGCAGCAAGAGCCCGTTGTCTTGGAAGGAGCTCTTCCAGTCAAGCCAGTCATATTGCAAGGGGCAAATCCCGGAGGCGTATCAATCACGCTACGGCAGCTCGGACGAACAGAGAAACCTCCTGCCATATCAAGAGGACCAGTATTCATTCCATGGGAGCCTCCCGCCCCAGGAACAGTCAAGCCAGGACCACGACCTTATGTGGTCTATGAAGACAAGCCTCGATATTACCCCTTCAGCACAGGCAATAATGTAGTCCTCAAGGCAAAAGCTCCATACGAGGAAGATCTGGTACCCACAACAGCACCGTTGCAAGAGCCGGTGGTCCTAGAAGGCAAAAGGGAGGAAAACTACAAAGAGGTTCCATGGCACTATCCAGAATGTGCAGAAGTGGGGAACATGAATCCCAATGGGCGTTGCATCCGAAGAGATAATCAGAACAGAGGAGATCCCAAAGGCGCTCTCTCAGGCCTCGGCAACAAAATGAAGCCGCATACGATGTGGCGACTCAGCTCAAGTCAATCCCTGCACAAATCTCAGTATGGGAGCTACTCTGCACATCTCGCATACACCGAGAAATGTTTGCCAAAACCTTGAACGATGCTCATGTCTCCTCCGATACGGCACCAGAAATGATAGCTTTGATGATTGGACAACTCCTGGCTCCGCGCGCCATCACCTTCACAAATAATGAGTTGCCACCAGAGGGACGTGATCATGGGCGATCCCTCAACATAGCCTTACGATACAAAGACCTCTGTGTTCCGCTGGTCCTTATCGATAATGGCTCAAGCTTAAATGTCTGCCCACTCAAGACTGCAGAACATCTGGGAATCAGTCCTTCTTCATTCCGACCCAGCACCATATGTGTCAGAGCATTTGACAACACCCGTCGATCAGTGGAAGGGGAGGTCAACATAGAGGTACAGATAGGTCCGGAAGTCTCTACCATCACATTCCAAATCCTGGATATATCAGCCTCTTTCAACATGTTGCTCGGACGACCATGGCTGCACAAGGTTGGAGCTGTGCCATCAACCCTGCATCAACGAGTAAAGTATATCTATGGAAATCAAGTGATCTCTATCCATACAGAGAAAGAGCTCATCATTCCTTCCAATGCTGCTGCCACTGAACCAGACATCCCGGTCATCGATATCCAGCACTCTGAAGAAGACATCCCATTTCATAGTTTCGAATTCGAGACTGTGAACTCTATCGCCAATCCAGAACCGATAAGGGTGGACCATGTCTTTTCACCAGCAGAGCGTCTGAGCCTCAAATACCGAGTGAAGAATCACTTCAAGTCCAGAAAGGTACCACTGATATATAACCAACGCAAATGGGGACTCGGATACAGGTCAACATTCATGGACAAAAGGAGGAAGAAATTTCGGTGCTCACCCATCCAATTCGTCAAGCCAGGAGAACCTTGCAAAGATCCAGGAGGGAATCAACCGACTGCACTACACAAAGGCCTCTCGATGAGCCTAGTTTGGGCCACGTGGCCCCCCATTCGATGGGATCAGATTCTCGAACCATCTAAGCCTCCAAAAGAAGAAGGAAATGATGAAGACGAAGAAGGAAGACAAATACAGCAGCTTCAGGACCAGGTTACTCTGACACCTGCTCCCAACCAGGGGCACAACTTGCCCACTTCTCTCAACCAGGGGCACAACCTGCCCACTTCAATCAGCCAGGGGCACAACCTGCCCACTTCAATCAGCAAGGGGCACAACTTGCCCATCTCAGCACCAATTAGCAAGGGGCACGACTTGCCCATCTCTGCAGAATCAACATCATCAATCATCAGCCAGGGGCAGAAGCAGCCCATCCATTGGACCAAGAAAGGGAAGTGGCCAGCCCTAGATTGGTCTGATGTCCAGATTCCAAACATGTGTCTAGCTGTGGAACCAGACGAACTGCAATGCGAAGTAAGTGATCCGGGAGGGACTGAGTGCGACTCAGATCTCGAACCCGACCAGCGAGAAGTCATGGTCATTAGGCCAGACCATGATTCTTCGCCCAAATCATCAACCCCCACCTCTTCAGGGGAGGAAGTGTGGGGTCCTGAATGGTCATCTGTTCCCCTAACTTTTGAATCAGCCAAAGAGCCATCTGAGGGCTCTGGCTTCCAAAAAAAAACGCCTGTTTAAGTAGCGACCGGAACTTTAGAACAAGTTGGGCTCAATCATGGTCTGCAATGCCCACTTGTTCAAAGTCCCGTGAATTTCGAAAATCCAAAAAAATAAAAAACTTTCAAAAGCCAAAAACATCTAGCATTTCAATTTCAGAAAAATCTCAAAAACCAAAAAACATTTCTTTTCCTGCATTCAATAGTGTGCCAAGTTCGTCTAAAGAGTCGCATGAGTTTGAAGTCGAATCATATGATTTCGACATCGAATTAGACTTCGAGCTCATGGGTCTGGACGAAGCTCGGGATGAGGAAGATGATGATCCAGCTCCCGAACTAGAGGATCTCCTCAAAAAGTTTGAATCTAAAGCCAATGTTGTAGCCGATGATTTCGAGATAGTAAACTTGGGGACGCCTGAGATCCCTAGGGAAGTACGCATTGGAAAATCGTTGCCACCTAAGATGAAACAGAAAATGATAGAGTTCCTAGCTCCAAGATTGTCCAACTTCGCGTTCTCATATGAAGACATGCCGGGGCTCGATGAAGAGCTCGTTGTACACCATCTGCCAACCAAGGCAGATATGAGGCCAGTGAAGCAGAAACTCCGAAGAATGAAGCCAGAATGGGCCCTAAAAGTCCGAGATGAAGTCATCAAACAATACAACGCGGGATTCTTGGTAGTCTCCAATTACCCTGAATGGCTCGCCAACATCGTACCAGTACCGAAGAAGGATGGCAAGGTTCGAATGTACATCGACTTCCGAGATCTCAACAAAGCCAGTCCAAAAGATGACTTCCCTTTGCCACATATCGACACTCTGGTCGACAACACTGCTGGATACAAGATCTTCTCATTCATGGACGGGTTCTCAGGTTACAATCAGATCAAGATGGCCGTCGAAGATCGCGAGAAGACATCGTTCATCACTCCCTGGGGAACCTTCTATTACAGGGTAATGCCGTTCGCTCTGAAGAACGCAGGAGCAACATATCAGCGAGCAATGACAGCATTATTCCATGACATGATGAACAAAGAACTTGAAGTATATGTGGACAACATGATCGTCAAATCTCGCACAATTGAAGGACACTTTGAAGATCTGAAGAAGTTATTTAACAGATTAGAAAAGTACAAGCTCCGTCTCAACCCTCAGAAATGTGTCTTCGGTGCAATGGGAGGCAAACTCCTCGGCTTTATGGTGAGCGAGGATGGCATCAGGGTCGACGAGACCAAAACCAGAGCAATCATCAAGATGCCCCCTCCTAGAACAGAGAAAGAAATTCGTGGCTTCCTCGGCAGAATTCAATACATCAGTCGCTTCATCGCACAGCTCACACCTATCTGTGAGCCCATATTCAAGCTCCTTCGGAAGAACGTCCCAAAAGAATGGAATGATGATTGCTAAGTCGCTTTCGACCGCATCAAGAAGTATCTCATGAACCCTCCAGTCCTAGTGCCACCCACTCCCGGACGACCCCTATTGTTATACATCTCAGTAGCAGCAGAAGCCATTGGCTGTGTCCTCGGCCAGCACGACGAGACCGGGAAGAAAGAACAAGCAATATATTATTTGAGCCGAAAGTTCACCGACTATGAGACCAGGTATTCCCCGATCGAGAAGACTTGCCTCGCCTTAGTCTGGGCAACTCAGCGACTCCGTCAATACATGATTGCATTCCCTATTCTCCTCCTCGCTCACATGGATCCGCTCAAGTACCTGTTCGAGAAGCCGGCACTCACTGGAAGGATAGCTAAATGGCAGCTACTCTTGTCTGAGTTTGACATCACCTATGTCACTCAAAAGGCAATCAAGGGGCAGGCCCTCGCCGATCATCTTGCGGCTCACTCTCTCCTGGACTATCAGCCGCTCAAGACGTTCTTTCCTGATGAAGATCTCTTGCTCATTGAAGAGAATGAAAAGAAGAAGAAAGATGAATGGACATTGTTCTTCGACGGCGCAGCAAATTCTAAAGGGAGTGGTATTGGAGCAATCCTCTACTCTCCAGATGATGTCCCTATTCCTATCTCGAGGCGCATCGCATTCGAGTGCACCAACAACATGGCAGAGTATGAAGCATGCATCGCTGGCTTAAGGAAAGCCATAATCTTGGGCGTCAAGAAGCTACGAGTGTTTGGAGACTCACAGCTTATCATCAATCAGACCAATGGCGAATGGAAGACCAAAGACGAGAAGTTGATACCATATCATGTGTATCTTGACAATCTGATTGAAGAATTCAAGGAAATCACCTTCTCATACATGCCCAGAACCAAGAACCAGTTTGCAGATGCTCTCGCCACGCTCGCATCAATGCTCGAGATCCCAAAAGGAGCTTCAGAATGGGAGCTCACAGTCGAAATTCAAGAAGAACCTGCTTTTTGCCTGCAAATAGAAGAAGCCGAAGCTATCCCTGACAAACCCTGGTATGCCGACATCAAGCAATATCTCAAAACCCAGGAGTATCCAGAATCAGCAACAGCAACAGATCGCCGAACCATCCAACGTTTGGCCGGCCAGTTCACCATCAGTGGCGAAATTCTCTACAAGCGATCCTATAATCACATCCTCCTTCGATGCGTCGATGAAACAGAAGCTGCAAAGATCATGAAAGAAATACAGGAAGGAATCTGTGGCCCTCACATGAATGGGCACATGATGGCAAAGAAGATTCTACGACTTGGCTACTATTGGCTCACCATGGAGACAGACTGTTGCCAGCACGTCAGAAAATGCTTCAAGTGTCAGGAGCATGTAAATCAAATCCATGCCCCATCATCAGAGTTATACAACCTGACCACCCCCTGGCCCTTCTCCATGTGGGGACTCGACATCATCGGCAAGATCAGTCCCAAAGCATCAAACGGTCATGAGTACATACTTGTGGCAGTCGACTACTTCACCAAGTGGGTAGAGGCAGCCTCCTACACCACGATTGCAGCATCTCAGGTGATCAAATTCATGAAGAAGAACATCATATGCCGGTATGGAATCCCCAATGCTATCATCACAGATAATGGGACCCCGTTCGTCAACAAGAAGATGGATGACTTCCTCAGCAAATTCAAGATCAAACGTCATCGATCAAGCCCCTACCGTCCTCAGATGAATGGTGGGGTAGAAGCCGCAAACAAGACAATCGTCAGGATACTTGAGAAAATGGTCGTGACCTATCGAGATTGGTCAGATATGCTCCCATATGCACTTTGGGCCTATCGAACGTCTGTACGGTCTGCTACGGGCGTTACTCCTTTCGAGCTTACTTATGGAATGGAAGCAGTTCTACCAGTCGAGGTGGAAATACCATCACTACGGGTGTTATTAGAAAGCGGAGTTGAAGAAGGAGAATGGCAACGGGCCAGATTCGATCAGTTGCAACTATCAGATGGAAAGCGCATGCGTGCACTAAGTCATTCTCAGTGTTATCAGAAAAGGATCGCTCGGGCTTACAACAAGAGAGTCCGAAAAAGAAGTTTCAAGGTAGGCGACATGGTCATGAAGAAGATTCTACCGTCGCACCTTCCAGATCCCAGAGGAAAGTTCAAACCCTCGTGGGACGGGCCACTGATCGCCAGAGAAGTACTTCCCGGAGGCGCCCTCAGACTCACCAGCATGAGAGCGGTGGATCTTCCTAAGCCAACCAACGCCGACAATGTGAAGATCTTTCACGAGTAAGTTATTCTGACCTTATCAAAGGTTACTTTAATAGAGCTGAAGTCAAGGGGTCAAAGCTAAGATCTCTGAGAAATCATTTCCGTCCACCAACAAGTGTTTCAAATAAGGGGATTCAAAAAGAGAAACATACAAAAAAAAGAGGGATTCAAAAGGAAAAGACAAAAAAAAGGGGAGAGAAAAAGAATATAAAAGAAAAAAAAGAAAAAAAAAAAAGAAAAGAGAAAGAAAAAGGGAAGCCAAAGCAAGGCACCCAAGAAAAAAAATCAACCCAAGAAGAAACACAGTCATCCATCCATTCATCTCAGAAGGGTCTTTAGCAAAGACCGACAGCTCTATTATCATAACTCAGGATAAGGGCTGAAAGACTGCCATCGGCCGGCAACGACGGATTCCCGACCTCTAGCCGCCGCAGTTATCCAAGGATGCAGAAAAAGAAAAAAGAAAAAAAAAGAGAAAAAGAAAATGTGTGCCTAAACAAAGAGGGCGGAGTGAAAACCCGAAAGGGCGCTCCGAGTAAAAACAGTGGGCATACAGCGGACTTGGTGAAAACCTGAAAGGGTGCCAAGGGTAAAAACAGCATAGCTGCCAAGGGGCAGGCAAGACCAAATACCCGGGACGTGGTGAAAACCAGAAAGGGCGCCACGGGCAAAAATGACCGGAAAAAGCCGGCTGTGGTGAAAACTCGAAAGAGCACTGCAGGAAAAAATGGCTCAAATGAAAAAAAGAAAAAATAAAAGTGCAGGTACCAAGAAATCAGACAGTCCAGATCGGTTCAAGCAGTGAAAGTGCAAGAACAAGAGGAAGTACAGTCAGGAGCGAAGAACTCTACAAACTCTGACAATCCCAAGAAGCAAGAGTTTCCATTGCCTACATCTCTAGAGAACCAAAGGATCAAGCAAGTCAAATCTCGAGACATCGGTCAAATCATTGACCGAGCCCCAGTTCTGATTCCTATATCCCGACACAAAGTCCAGACACACTCACAAGACAACTCATGGCACAATAGATTCCCAAAAAAGTTTTCTTCTTTTTCATTAAAAGTATCATATTTCTTTTACACATGTCATATCATCTTTTTAAAAAAAATACAAAAAAAATGCATCATCATCAATCATATATGCAAAAAAGGAATGTGCAGGTGGCCAACACAATTAATCTCTACCCTCCTCCTCGGCCACATCAGGTGAGTCCTCTGACTCATAATGAAGTAACCTCGCTCTCAACTTGCTCACCTCCATACGAAGGTAATACGCCTCATCGCGCTCAAGGGTACGGATCGCTGTCTCCTCATCAGACAATCTCTGATCGGCAGCCAATCTCCTCGACATCATCTCACAATGATACCGAAGTGCAGAGATCTCAGACAGCAGCTGGCCATGAGTGGCCAAAAGGAAGCCAGGATCGATAAACGGGCGCTCCTCAAAGGGTTCATATGAACCAGATGAAGAGCCTGCATCTCCATGGATATCCTGCTCATCCTCATCAGCAGTCTGGTGCCAGCAAGGGATACGTCGGTACAAAGACTGCTCAGCAACCCAGTACTGATATGGGGCGGTCGCCATCGGAAAAGTCCGCAGCTCAAAACCCAGCAAATCAGCAGTCAGGTAACTCGCCCAAGAACAATCAATCCGGGTCCTGAAGTCAGAAGATCTAGAGGGAAGTGCTCGACGCCCGATACCCGTGAAAGCGAAAAGAGGAACATCCTGCTCATAACCAAACTGCCGCAGGAACCGAATGGGATGATAAGAAAAGTAGGATCGAAAGCCTACCAACATCAAAGGAAGGCGGTGTGCATCGCAAAGCACTGGAGGAAGTGAAAGCCAAGATGACTCCCAACGAACGTTCCAGTCACGAAGTTCAGCGAACATCCTGCGATACAAGGGCTCGCTCATCCTAGCTATATGAGGAAGAAACTCCATAATGTGTCGCATAAGGTCTGGGCGACGAGTGTAAGGAAAAGGTACATGAACAGTCAGCGAAAGACGCTCCCATAGCCAGACCTGATCACAAAAAAGGAAAAGAAGTTCAGCTAAAGCAAAGTAATCCCTAACAAAGCAAGAGGAAAAAGGTGTAGAAAAGATACCTGAAGAAAGGCACAGCAGCCGCGAAGGACACGAGTGTGGCCCAAGGCGCAGTCGGTCAGCCCATCGAATAGCTCGGCCAAGATGAGAGAAATAATCCCCTGCCGACGGATAGCTCGGCTCATCACCTCAAAAAGCAAAGGAGTCTGGGATCTTCGCCATCCCGAGAACAGCACCTCAGCAATCAAGCAGAATATCAGTGCGTTCCGAGCAAAGGTAGAGCCGGCCGTACTCTGAAGACCCGAAAAAAGATCATACAGCAAGTCCAAGGAGAACACCACAGCATCCTGGCCACCGGCTGCAGGCCGAACAAGATAGGGGATCCCGAACCAGTTCTGCGGTGTAGCAGTCTTCGGCGATGTCTTCGGCGAGAAGTACTGAGTGTAATCCAAGGGTAAGCCTGTCAAGCGTGCAAGCTCCTCCAAAGAAGGCCCCATCTCCATATCGTTGAACGCAAACAAGTTCAACGAAGGGACCCAGTCAATCAAGGCAGCTCCGAGCATCCTCCAGTCAATATCAACTCTGGCCATATGGATCAGACTGCCGAAGCCATAGGACTCTAACTCCCGAATCTCATAAGCTGACAAACTGTCAAGCCAAGCAAGCAGTCGTGGCGAGCAAGAAGAACGAGGAAGCAGCTGACAAGTCCTCACTGGTACTCCCTCCAGCACAAAAAGCCCAGAAACCAATGATGACTCATCAAGGATCGGAAGGTCAACGGGCGAAGGAGAAGGAAAAGCTGGAACCTCTGCAAACTCGACAGCCCCTGACCTGCCCTCAGTAACGGCTATGTCTGATATAGTCGCATCGCTGTCTGAAACTGTCATAATCTCAACCGCATGAGAAGACTCGCCCACCTCATGAACAGAGTGCGCAAAGGACCGATGACCAAGGGAAGGACAATGCTCCCCATCAAAAGGACTGTCAGTGAAGATCACACCGCACATCGTGACACCCTGGCTAATCTGACCATCAGAGAATGCATCTGAACCATAAAAAAGGGTCCCGGCAGCCCCGATCGAAGAATCAACGGTCAGATCTGGACCTACGGCCCCCTCCAACAAGAAATCATGAATCCAATCATCATCCTGGCTTATCAAAGGAATCATCGAGGCATCCACACCGTCCATCATCAGGGGGACATCATCAATGATCACATCAAGTCCACCCAAAGAAGTACACCGCACATCCTGGCCCTCATCCAGAGCATCCAAACTGTCAAAGGTACCATCTGAACCATCCATCCCATCCAAGCATGAGATCAGCCCATTTATGTCCATCATGGTCCCATCACCACCATCCATCATATCATCCATGGGGCCCACATCCAAGGGATGTATAGCCTCACCTATGTCCCATCCCATCATCCTATCTATACCATCCATTCCTCCCATAATGAGGGGCCCATTCAAATCTGAAAATCCAGCCATCCCACCATTAATGGAGCCATTCAGGGCTCCACTAACCACCATCTCTAACCCCTCATCAATGCTTCCATTCAATGCCCCATCTCCACCACCCATTAAAGGCATCTCCCCATTATCAAAGCTCAATTGACAATCTGAAGCGTGGGACCCACCTTGGACAGCCCCCACAGCCCCTAAATCACCACCATCCATGGCCCAAGAAAGGACAAAGCAAGATGAGGACAAGATGATGATGAAAGAGGAGACAAAGAGAAGATTCATTGTTGGAATCGAACCTGAATGTACACAGCAGGTAGGGACAGCAGCAACAGGGACCAGGGAATGTCCGAGCACGAGCCAGCCCAGGCCGCTCAAGAGACGAGCTCTGGGCGGCCTGCCCTGGGCCGCCCGTACGGACGCGGTTCCCCTCTCTCCGCGGGATTGGCTCCAGGATTCTTGGTAGGTGAGGCTGACAGTCCACGTCAGCAGATGGCGCTCCATGGGCCGCCCAAAGCTCCGGTCCACTCCAGATTTCAACTGAAGTTGATCAAGATCATACAAAAGGTGCCCCACCGGTCCAATCATGATGCAATGCGGCCAGAATAGGGCTGATCAAGCCAAAGAGAAGGAAAGGTGATCAAGTGGGCCCACAAAGCCAAATCAAGCGATCTGAGACGTTCAAGCCATCATCCACACCATGAGAAGCCTTCTTAACCTCACAAGTCATCAAAAGGGGTGCCCCAAAGCAAAGCTGAGGTCTGGAAAGGGCCCACAGGGCCAATTCAAGTAATTCAGACTACTCAAATCACAATCTATCTCGTCAGAAGCTAAACAAATCAAGGTAAGTATGCCCAACCATAATGTTTGGTCCGAAGACCTTAAACTACGTCGGGATGTAAATCAAGATCCGCTGATACTGGATATTTTCTAAAAAAAAAGAAAGAACAAAAAATAGGTTTTTCCTGTCATGCACAGTTTCAGGGTCCGAAGACCTTAAACTACGTCGGGATCAATATCCCGAGGGATTTTCAATAAAAGCCGGTATCGGTCTTGATCAAGATCCGCTGACACCGGACATTTTCCAAAAAAATAAAAAAAGTGTTTGCCCCCTTTTGTACAGTTTTTTGGTCCGAAGACCTTAAACTACGTCAGGAACAAAATCCCGAGAGATTTCCAATAAAAACCAGTGTCAATCCTGACCGTTCAAAATTGAGATTTTATGACCTGGAACAGTTTTTGAAAAATCACAAAAAGAATGTATTTTCAGCATGTACATATTTGCGGTCCGAAGACCTTAAACTACACTGGGATTAGTTTCTCGGGGGACCTTTCTCGCTTTCAACAAAAACTGGCATCGATCCTAGCCATTCGAGCCAGGATCTGATGACCCGGATCATTTCCAAAATACCAAAAAAAAATTCTAAGGTTTCCATAAAAACCAGTGTCAATCTCGATTACTCGAGTTGAAGTCTGGAACTTTTTCAAAATAAAAAAAATATATATATATATACAATAAAATTAAAAAGTTTTCACCACCAGTTTCAACCCACCAATTTATCCCCAGCGGTCCGAAGACCTAAAACTACACTAGGATTAACTTCTCGGGGGCTTTCTTTCCTAACCTGTTCCGGACATGGCTGACACTTGATCGTACGTGTGGCTGGAATCTTTTAAACAGGTAAGGGCTAAGGCGGGTAGAACTCCGCAATCCTGTTTGTGTTGAACGCACCGTGATAGACAACCTTGATTTGGAAGTCGCTGTTGAAGCTGACGGATGTTCCCTGTTCCTAGAACTCATGAAGGGGATTAAGGCTGTTGGGAGGTGAAGCTCACCCTCACGGAATTGTGAGCAACGTAAGACCCCAAACTGGATTGACTAAGGGAAATGTGAGGATGTGGCTCATCTTGTGGCCGAAGGAGTCCGTCGGACGATACGTGGTCTATGTGCATTGCACATGAGGAACAGGCAACTTTGTGGGTGTGTTGACTGAAAACCCTCAAAATCTCCTCATCCGAAGATGTAAAACTACGGCACTTAACTGTGTGAGACTCGTCTTGCTCGCTGACGTAAAATGGATCGGGTGCCTTACCAGCAGTAGAAGCTGGAAGTGGATGAAAATTCCACACTTTTCCCTGCATTTCAGAAAAATCACAAAATACAAAAACATTGCAAAATCACCTCTTCAAAAATCACAAAAATATTTCCCTTCCTTTCAATCAAAATATTTGCAAAAATCACAAAAAATATTTCTCCTGCTTTCAAAGAAAATATTTCGAAAATCACAAAAAATATTTCCTGTATTTTCAATAACCGATCTCTATCCAGACCACTCAGATAAAGATTCGGATCACATATTCACAAAAATCACAAAAATTATCACTAACCCCCAGCACTACACTTCAGGAGTCTTGAACTCCACTCTCTTCACAGTTTGGGATGACGGATCTAATCGCCCGCAAATTGGTATCTTGACCAAAACGGGCAACCAAACACCATCTCAATCACACGTATGCCCAGAAGAACATCTTGAAGTCGGATAGCATCCTCGTACATTCTCATTCGCAAAGAAACAGCATCTTGGGACGATGGACCTGATTGACCACGGGTCGGGATCTTGACCAACCCACTAACCAAACATCCGTATTAAAAAGAAAAACCCCAGGGAAGCACAACCCTGGAAGCAATAAGCTCAAAATTCTCTACATCTACAGCAAAAGCAAAATCATCAAACGAGAAGAGGATGAGCCAAATCATGCATTCATCATGCATCTCCCAGCATCAGCATCCATCGCATCAATCATCATGTTTACCTTCTTTCAATAAAAGTCGGTTAGCCAAAAGCCCCACAGGCATCCCTAGTGGAGGCGAGTGCAAACCAGATCCCCGTTTCCAAAAGACAAAAAAAATATTTCCATTTGCAAATAAAAACCCCACGGAGTATCACTCCCCAGAGTGGGTGCCTTTTCAAAAATCCAAAAATATTTTTCCAGTAGAGCGTTATGCCTCCAAAACACTAGGAGATCTTCCATATCTCTGGGTAGGAGCCAACGCAAAAATCAAATAAGATCCGATGTCTCGTGGTTTTCCCGGAGACCATTGGATCCAATGCACTCAAAGTATGGTCGAACTGAACTCCAGTGTCAGTGCGGTCGTATCACATGCCAAGATACAAAAAAGATGAAAGCCAAAAGGCTCGGTCACAGAAACCATTAGAACAGGTGGAAACGATGAATTGTAACCCAAGTATCAAAATCAGCAGATTTGGTGGAAAGAGTTCACCCGCACATACCTAGGCGTGGATGCCTGAAGTACCTTGACTGAGTCCAAGTCGGCGTAGTAGAATCCCGTAAGACTATCTGACGCAGGGCGTTTAACCACTTTGACAGTCAAGCGAAACAAGTACTCCTGGAGTGATCTGGGAAAAATATCAAACATCACACAATCAGTCCTCAGGGTCAGTAATCCTCGTAAGACTAGTCAGACGCAGAGGCTCTGCTGTACCTTTCCGATGTTAGTACCGATCGGGAATGGAAGGGTTGCGATTGGGTACCCAGGTTGCAGCAAACTGCAGGGACAATCGCAACGTTTTCTCCAAACTCTCGTGGTATGTGCGAGTTATCAATTTCCAGACAATCAATTGACTCAGATACAAAGGACAACAAAGACTCCAGACCACAATCAAGGAAAGAATGAATTGCAAACCAAGCATCGAAACCAGCAGATCGGGTGGAAAAAGCCCACCCGCACATACCTAGGCGTGGATGCCTGAAGTACCTTGACTGAGTCCAAGTCGGCGTAGTAGAATCCCGTAAGACTATCTGACGCAGGGCGTCTAACCACTTTGACAGTCAAGCGAAACAAGTACTCCTGGAGTGATCTGGGAAAACATCAAACATCACACAATCAGTCTTAGGGTCAGCATCCTCGTAAGACTGTACGACGCAGAGGCTCTGCTGTACCTTTCCGATGTTAGTACCGATCGGGAATGGAAGGGTTGCGATTGGGTACCCAGGTTGCAGCGCATGCAGGGACAATCGCAACGTTTTCTCCAAACTCCCGCGGTATGTGCAAGTGATCGATTCCGAACGATCAACTGGCACAGATGCAAAGGCAAGCAATGATTTCAGACCATGATCCATGAATGACCGGGTCAGAAGTGGGGTGTCCACTTGCTTTGGCATTTGGTTGCACGCAACCTCTGCCAAAGAGGGGCATCTGTAGACACCCCACCTTTGGCTATACTGTTGGTAGAGATAGCTGGTTGAATGGAGGACCATACCCCTAAATCCCAAGTCCGAACTCAGCCAAACTCACCCTTGTAAGCCCCATTCCATAGCCCAGATCAAGCCTGAACCCAGTCAACCCTGTCCTAAACACCACCCTGAAAACCCCCCATAAGAAAGGCCAGTCAAAAAATCCTAAAAAAGTCAAACTCACTGAGTCAACTCGCTGAGTCAACCCGCTGAGTCAACCCGCTGAGTTAACCCGCTGAGTCAACTCGTCGAGTCAACCCGTCGAGTCAAAACACCGAGTCAACCCGTCGAGTCAACCCGTCGAGTCAAACCACCGAGTTGACCCGCTGAGTCAACTCACTGAGTCGACCAGCGAGTCCAACAGCAGCCCCGAGGGAGCGACCGTACTCGCTGAAAACCGAGGAGCGGCCGTACGGGCGGCCCATAGCAGGCCGCCCGGACAAAATTACGCAAACTGCCACTCCTCGCTGCTATAAATACCCCCCTCCCCTTCTCATTTCAACATCCCTTCGAGTCCAAAGAAAGCCTGTCCGTTCGAGTCCCTTTCTCCACCCCTTAGCCCATGTTTCCACCAAGGAGAGCCCGAGTGAGGAGAGTCTAGCCCTGGTCCAGCCCAGCCTGACCACTGGTCCAAGCCTCCCAAGCCATCCAAGTCTTGATCCAGCCACTCGAAGCCAACCCTTGCGACACTTCCGTCCATCCAGCTACTCTTTTCCAGCATCATCTCATTTGCATCTAGCATAAGTGCAACATTTACTTTTCTTCCAACCCCCCTGCTTCACTGCAAACACTTTGATTATTCAAACACACCGCATGCATCTCGCATAAAGCACCTGTCAGTTCGAGCGTATGCTCTGGGCTTGCCCGTTGTTGGAACCTGCCCATCAGAAACTCTTACTGTTCAGACCTGCATTCACGTACATATCACTATAAGCACTTTGAATATTCAAGCACACAGCATACGTCTTACATTAAGCACCTGTCAGTTCGAGCGTACGCTCTGGGCTTGCCCGTTGTTGGAACCTGCCCATCAGAAACTCTTACTGTTCAGACCCGCATTCATGCATCATGTCATCCATGAGAATATACGAGGATTAAACTAGACTTTCAAGTATCCGATCGATTCTGTGAAGTAGAGACCTTACTTCGGTACGGGCAGTGTGTGGGGTGCTTAACCTCTTCCCACCCTGTAACCGTGATCCCTTACCTTGAATCTCTGGCCGCAGATCAAAAGGAGTCATTTTAGAGGAATGAATCTTCGGATCCCCTTCTCTAACGTTTCTACGGGGTCTAAGCCGACTGTAGATTCGAAGTAACTGGCTAGTGGCGACTCTGGTCTTATATAAACTCACTTTAAACATATCCAGCTTAACACGACAACCAAACGAAGCCCTCGAGAACGAGGCAAGCCAGTGGCACAAACGGCGATTTCGCACTCACGCATCCTCATCTCCTTCTTTTCCGAAAGGAAAGGGGAAGGGAGAAGAACGTCGTGTGGGGAGCGGAAAAATCGGCGAGGGTCCACAGTGGGCAAGCAAGTAGGAGGTCCTTAAATCTCTCCCAACATTGAAAAAAAGATTCACCCTCTTTAGCCGAGAAATTCATTATGGCTCTTCGAAGGGTGTTCGTTTTATGAGCCGGGAAGAACTTTTTCAAGAATTCCCGGGTCATCTCAACCCATGACCCAATCGAATGTGGTCTAAGAGAGTGAAGCCAATCTTTGGCTCTTTCTTTCAATGAGAAGAGAAAAAGTTTAAGTCTAATGGTATCTTCTGAAACATTGGCGTACTGCAAGGTAGCCACCACTTCTTCAAATTCTTTCAAGTGTAGATATGGGCGGTCAGAGTCTAGCCCATGGAACTTTGGTAAGAGTTGAATTACACCCGGCTTTATGTCAATGTTTCCCCCGTTTGGTGGTAGAAACCACACAAGAGGGTGTGATTGCACGGGCTTGTTGTAGGTAATCCTGCAATGATCTCAGTAGAGGAACATTATGTACCTCATTCTCTCCTACTCCTTCTTGATTTGCGTTTGTAGTTGGAGTAGGGGGGAGGATTCTTTAAAGGTGTTTGATCCATACTCCCCAAACTTTCACAATGCTCTTGGTAATTTCGGAATCGTCTATGGACTGACAATGGTCCAACTAAACCACCTTCAGATTGGAGACGATTTGAGTGGTTACGTTCCCAACGGGACATAAACCACTCAACAAAAAACTACACTAGTCCTAAATCCTAGAAATCTGAAAATAGAAAATCTGTAAAAAGCTAAGTTAGAAAGGTATCACCTAATGCGCTTTTAACTAGAGAAGAAATCCTACAAAACCAAACAATTTGTTAGTTCTAGAAAAAATCAGAAAACCTATCTACTTCTACTTCTACAGCCACTAAAACAATTTGAAAACCGTTATCTAAAATCCCCGGCAACGGCGCCAAAAACTTGTTCGCTCGCCTCAAGTGCAAGGCTGCGATGTAGTAATAAATCTCGGTAAGACCGAGGTCGATCCACAGGGAATTAGAAACAACTTCCAAACTATTCCAGCAACTTAGTTTTGCAAGAAAATAGGATTCAATTTGGTAATTAAACTAAAACAGTAACTTAATGGAAAATCAGTAATTTAAAGTACCAAGGCATTCAAGGATCCACTTGTAGCAATCCCACGTCAATCCAATCAATCCAAGTAAAGAGAACAACTAGATTTGAAGTCCTATCTCTCATCTAGTTGGAAAATAAAGCATTCACACACATTCAATCCCATTCAAGTTGAACTTCCAAGTTCTAGTCCCATTCAATCAATGTAGAATTCAAAATCATAGCCTTCGGAGTAACAGCCATGCCTATGGACTATGGCCTGCTTAAGGATTACTATAATTCGAATCTAAACAAGCACCATATGATAATCTCAGAGAATTGCAAGGAATTCATGTCCGGAGCACATGAACTCTCATAAAACATCTCAAACTACCAACTTAAGAACTAGAATATGAAAAATGCAAACTTGAATTGAAAATTACTTGAATTAAACTGAACCAAACATGAAATTAGCTACAAGCTTCACCTCTCGGCCTTAGCTGAGAGATTCTAGCCGAGCATTGTCATACTACAACTAGAACTCAAATAAGAAAGCATAAAAATTAGAAAAACCGAAAATTGGAGGGTTGCTGACTCTCCACGATGACTTTCGTCCGTTCCCACGACCTTCTTTGGCTTCTATGATGATCTAGGAAGAGTCCCTAGGTGTCCTTTTATAGTGGGAGAGCCCGCTTGCGTCGAAAACATCTAAAAATTGCGTAAAGTTAAGCAGTGCGCAGAAATTCTGGAGCCGAATTTAGAAACTTCCTGATTTTTCTGCGTGGCCTACCGGTCGGACGACCGATCGGACTGGCCTAGCCGACCGGTCATGACCGGTCAGACTAGTCTGTTCAACAGTCTAGGGAGTTCAATAGACTTCCCACTTTGATGACCGACCGGTCAAGACCGGTCGGACTGGGTTGGCCGACCGGTCACGACCGGTCGGACCTCAGTTGATTTTGAGTCTAGCGAGCTTCCAGAGAGATGCCGACTGGTTGGCCGACCGGTCAAGACCGGTCGGACCAACTGGTCCTTCCAATGGTTTCCACAGGTGTGGCCGACCGGTCAGACTTGCCATTTTTCTTCTTTTTCTTCTTTTCTTTATTCTCTTTTCTCCCTCTTTCTTCTTCCTTCTTTGTTCCACCTTGGACCTTCATTCACAGGTTCTAAATGGTCCCTTTTTGGTCTCCAATTGAGTGAAGTCTGCTCCCATCCCTACAATCACAAAAAACACATTAAATGGGCCTTTTAATCATGAAAAACATACATATAATGTCATGTAGTGGGCAATGCAATGTATAAATTGGAGGTTCAACACTATCACTATGCACATTAGGTTGAATTTTGTTCAAAGTTCTTCTATTTATCAATCAATTAGGGGGAATTCTATTTGAACACTTTTTATGTTTTGAGAGTTTTAAGGTTGCAACCTCTATCACCCTAGTTTCTTTAATTTTTATACTTGTATGTCTTGGAATGAATAAAAGTACTGTTTCTGAAGGAGAGTTGGATTTTAGAAGATTGAACTTGTTTCATGCATGTTTTGCTCTGGAGTAGCAATAAGCTGGTTGGGGGTGTGTTGAGCTTCCAATTTATACGTGATCTAGCCCATTACATCACATTATATGCGTGGGTTGCATGTTTTAAAAGACCCATCTAATGCTTGTTTTGTGATTGTAGGAATGAGAACGACTTCGCCCAATTGATGCTTTTAAAGACCCAATTAGAGGACTTTTATTGATGATTGAAGGAGGACCAAAGAAAGAAGAAAGCAAGTAGAAGAGAGAGAAGAGGAAAGAAAAGAAAGAAATTTTGAAAAAAACAGAGGTCCGACCGGTCATGACCGGTTGGCCAAGGGAGCCACGACTGGTCCTGACGGGTCGGCCACCTCGCTACCCACCTTGGAAACTCACTGGACTAAGGTCCAGATAGGCCCGACCGGTCGTGACCGGTCGGCCAATAGGTCGGCCACCTCAGTACACTCTCTAGACTGTGTAAGAACCAGTCCGACCGGTCATGACCGGTCGGCCATGCGTAAACAACAATTTCTATTTAAAACTCTGACTTTTTTCTGCACAAGTGCGTAAGGGCTACGCACTTCTGGAAGTTTCTGAGGCGGTAGAGCCTCTCCACTATAAAAGGACACCTAGGGGTCTCTTCTTAAGGCCATCATAAAAGCTGAGGAACTCCGTGGGAGGTAAAGAGAGCCGTCGTGGAGCGTCTACAACTCTCCTGCATCCGGGTTTTTATGTTTTTTAGTTTTTTTTTATTGAGTTCTAGTTGTAGTATGACAATGCTCGACTAGAATCTCTCAGCTAGGGTTGAGAGGTAAATCTTGTAGATAATTTCATGTTTAATTCAAGTATTTTCACTTTAAGTTTGAATTTTGAATGTTCTAGTTCATATAAAGTTGATATTTTTAGAAGTTTTATGAGAGTTCATGTGCTTCGGACATAGATTCATTGCAATTCTCTGAGATTATCATGTTTTGCTTGATTAGATTCGAATTATGGTAACCCTTGAGCATGCCATAGTCCATAGGTATGGCTGTTACTCCGAAGGCTATGATTTCGAATGATATGTGATTGAATAGGACTAGAACGTGGAAGTTCAACTTAAGTGGGATTGAATGTGGTTCAATGCTCTTTCTTCCAATAGATGAGAGATAGAACTTCAAATCTAGTTGTGTTTTATGCTTGGATTGATTGGATTGACATGGGATTGTTACAAGTGGATCCTTGAAAGCCTTAGTTCCTTTAAATATTGATTTTCCTAAATACTGTTCTAGTTAGTTCTCTCAATTAAATCTCTTAATTATTCATCCTAGTTGCTGGATTAGTTTAGAATTTATTTTCTAATTCCCTGTGGATCGACCTCGGTCTTACTGAGAATTATTACTACATCGCAGCCTTGCACTTAAGGCTAGCGAACATTCAGTACTTCCAAGAGTACTTCCTTTTAGGTTTCGTCCTATTCACCAGCATATTAGTGTTCACCAACTAAAGGGTAAATGTCAAACAATTTATGAGACTCTGAGAAGGCTTCTAGTTCCATGGAGAGAATTTCTCTCAGGAAGCCTTGGGCTCAGATTATCAGGATTTAGGGGAAGTCATGGTTGCAAGCAATTACACAAGTTCAGAGTGGTGAAGGAATGAAGACTTGAAGGATTGAAAGAGGTTGGTGTTTAAATAGGCCTCAACCATGCGCAATGCACCCACAATTAAAGTGCCACGACGGTTGGGTTCTCAAGCGATTTGTGGAAAACCAGACGAATGGCTGCAGAGATAGTTAATTGCCAGAAGCGGCATACAATGTTTCGATGCAGACACCATGTCAACAAAGTCATTACACTTTCCCCTCTCGTGGAGGAAAACTTTCTAAGAAAAATGGAAGACATTTTCATAAAAGAAGGCAAATGGCACAATGGCTAGTTCATTGATGGAAAAAGTACAGGCCAATTTAATCAAATGAAAATGAAGAAAACAATAAGATTTTTTGAACAACTTCATTCTCTGCATCTCGTGACGTTCCGATCGACTTTGGATCTTTGGTCCAGGAGAATGATTTCTTCAATAGAGGAGACTTTCTCTTTGGTAAAAAAAATCAGCGAATTAACTGTTTCTTCTTGTTGCTCCTTGGCTTTGGACAATTCTGCACATTTTTCCTCCAAGACTCTCGGTTGATCTCTCAAATTTGCAATCTGGGTGTCAAGATCGGTAATCTTCCATTTATAAATGGTGAGTTTCTTGTGAACGGTTGACAGTCTCTACCGCTTCTCTCGCTTCAGTTAGTCTCTCTACATAGGTAGTGTGAGCTTTCTTGGCTGAGAGATGTGCTTCTCTGTAACCCACGGACAATGGCTAAACATTCTAAAAAAGACATGTAATTGAGAAGACAAGTACATATGAGCGAGCGAACTCTTGGTACTATTGCAGCAGATTTCAAAGTCTGCATCTCTATGAGATGATGCTGTTGAGCTTCCAATTTATACATATCCTAGGCCATTACATTGCATCTTATGCATGGTTTGCATGTTAAAAGGTTTATCTAATGCATGTTTTTGTGGATGTAGGAATGAGAGAGGGATTACACCAAATAAATGTTCAAAAGACCACATTTAGATGGTCCTTAATGATGATCCAAGGTGGGCTAAAGATGGAAGAAGAAAGAAGGAGAGAAGAGAGAGAAAGAACCAAAAGAAATAGAAGCTAGACCGGTCGGCCAAACAAGCTAGACCGGTCGGTTAACAGGTCAGGCACCCTTCTGGACTCTCTGGACATCTCTAGCTACACCGGTCTAGACCGATCGGCCAGCCATATCGACCGGTCAAAACCGGTCGGCCAACAGGTAGCCAGTGTATTTCAGTAGCTTTCCAGCAAGCTTGCTCAGCAAGCTCTGAAAATCATGCGATGCGGGAGTCCTTACACATTCTGGAAGTTTCTGAGGCGGTAGACCTCTCTACTATAAAAGGACACTTATGGCTGGATCTAAAGGCATCATAGAAGGCTAAGGAAGTCGTGGGAGGTGAATGAGATCGCTGTGGAGCGTCTGCAACTCCTCCAAACTAGGTTTTTTTATGTTTTTTTTTTAGTTTTCTTTTAAGTTTTAGTTTAACTTATTAATGGTTGGCTAAACCTCTTAGCTAGGGCTAAGAGGTGAAGCTTTTAGTTGTTTTTAATGTTCAATTCGAATTAGTTTAAGTAGTTTTGGATTTTATGAAGAACACGTCTAGTTCTAGTTTGAAATAAAGTTAATATTTTTAGTTAATCTTCTATCTCTTGTGATTGCTCTTACATGGGATGTTTTGATTACTGAGATTACTTAATGGGGTGTTGATTAATAGGATTTTGGGTTTTAGAGATCCTAGATTTCATAATATGTTGGATGCTAGGGGATCTTACAAACTAAGTTTCCTAAGAGCATATCTAGAACTAAACTAGAAGGGGTTCTTATCTTTTGATTTAATCTGAGATAGGTATTTATGCATTGATTTTGGTTCAATAGAAGTTCAATTCATGATTCTAAGTCAAGTCTAGTGATAAGGTTTGAGGAAGAATCATGAATGTGATCTTGCTTGTTTTTGTGAAGGATTGGGTTGTGTGATTGAATAGACCCAATTCCTTAGTTGTTTATGAGAAAACCATATCAGTGGATGATTCATCTAGTTAGATGGATTATGATGATTTGATTGCTCTATATTCCGATTGGCTAGGGATAGAACTCTAATTTCAATTGAGTGATTGGCTTGAATGATTTGAATTGGCATTGTGAATGATTATTAGTGGATCCTTGGTGCTCTAATATTTATTTCCTTGATTTAGTTCTTAAGTAGATAGATTATATTCTTAATTACCACCCATCATTACAAATATAAATTTATCCCATCCTAGTTATAAACTTAAAATTGTTACGGTAATCCCTGAGGATCGACCTCGGTCTTACCGAGAATTATTACTACATCGCAGCCTTACACTTGAGACGAGCGAACAGATGCAAGCTCTAACCGCATGAAGAAAAGACAATAAATTACTTTTTAACTGCTGAATCTTAAGGGCAGATGATGATTGGTTCGTGGGTGCATTGAAAGCAAGAGTCTGTCTGAGGGAGACCAGGGTATCCTTAATCAAAATAAGTTTCTGACTAGGAGTAGTGTTGGTGGCATCTAGTCCAGCAGATGTTTGTGCAGGCTGAGAGGGTAAAGAAATAAGTGGTGAGCCAGGCAATTGGTTCTGATCGCAAGACTAGAAAAGAGCCTGGAGCGAAAGTAGTTAATTTTGAAAGATTCTGAGGAGTCAATGTAATAGACTCTATCATTTTCTGTAACAGTAAAGTACTGGAACGAGCATGCATTGGAGTTTCTTCTGTTAGACAGGAAGGGCGTACGGGCTAGATGGCTGTGATGATGGGCCACCGGCCTAGCTGATTCCCCTTTGTAAACACCCCACCTTCGGCTACACTGTTGGTAGAGATAGTTGGATGAATGGAGGACCATACCCCCCAATCCCATGTCTAAACTCAGCCAAACTCACCCTTGTAAGCCCCAATCCATAGCCTAACTCAACCCTAAACATCAGCCTAACTCACTGAGTCAACCCGCTGAGTCAAATCACCGAGTCAACCCGCCGAGTCAAACCACCAAGTCAAAACACCGAGTCAAATCACCGAGTCAACCCACTGAGTCAAATCACACCGAGTCAACCCGCTGAGTCGACCCACCGAGTCAACTCACTGAGTCCCAAGCAGCAGCCCGAGACATGTCCGTACTGCTCGCGGGATCCCGAGAGCATCCGTACGGACGACCCCCTGGGTGCCGCCCAAACATATTTATGGGAACTGTCACTCTCCGCTGCTATAAATACCCCCCTCCCCTTCTCATTCAAGCATCCTTCCGAAGCCCTCCAGCCCGAGTGCAATCCGTCTCTCCACCCTTTAGCCCATTCCTCCACCAAGGAAAGCTCGAGTGAGAAGAGTCTAGCCATGGTCCAGCCCAGCCTGACCACTGGTCCAAGTCTCCCAAGCCATCCAAGT
>PVNU02004066.1:0-32729 GCA_003013855.2 Liriodendron chinense
GAGTCGAGTCCATGGAATCTAGGAAGAAGTTGGATCAACCCCGGTTTAAAATCAATATTTCCCACATTGTGAGGGAAAATTATGCAAGAGGGAGTACTCGTCCTAGCTGGTTGTAGAATAGTCACGTAAAGTTCTAGGTTGAGGTACATCCCCCCCCACTTCATTCTCATCCAATTCAGTAAAGTTTGGGGCTGGATTTTGATGTTGATTAACCCCTTGATTTGGTTGATTTTCAGCCATCTCTCTAGTAATTTCAGAAAAATTTTGATGTTTCCTAGCACGAGGCTCTCTATCAATCCCTTCAACAATTACTACTCCTACTCCGTCACGATTGAGTCGGTTATTAGAATCCCGAGCCCAATGTGTCATGCAAAACCTAAAAGAAATGAAACAAAGGGAAAAGAAATTCTTCCTTCCTTCCTTTCTACTTCCTCTCTAAGACTTAAGCACAAGGGTGTCTTCCAATGGCTGAAGCCAGAAGCAAGTATAGAGACCATTCTCCTGGTCAATAGGGGTTCAAAGAACTCCCCACCCACTCTTTGAGTCTTTGGAGAAAAAGTACAGAAAAAGTAGAAAGAGGAATAGGTTGAAGAAGAGAAATCTCTTAGGCACAAGGTGTGATCCAAGACGGCAACGCCGACAATAGGAATCCAGGGTGGCACAAGGCCCTACCTTTTTTAGAGATCCAAAGGAGTCTCCACCCACTCTACAAGAGATGAATATGGGTAGGAATGAGTAGGAGAAGAAGAAGGAGTAAAGGTTGAACAATAAAACCGTGATTTGTGACTAGAAGCTGCCTTCTTGCCTTCTTCAATTCCTACAAAATCTCGTTTGAATTAGTCCTATGTTAGAATCCTGCAAAAATCAAAACAAAGGAAGTTAGTATTTAGAAGAAAACCTACTCTAGAAAGTAAAACAAATCCTAAACCTATCTTAACACAATCTCAACTAAAATTATTTCAGAAAATTCTAAAATACCGCATAGAAATCCCCGGCAACGGTGCCAAAACTTGTTCACTCCCCAAGTGTAGGGTTGCGAAGTAGTAATAATTCGGAAAGACCGAGTATCGTTCCCACAGAGATTATGTATGGGTATCCTCAGAATTTGTCTAAAACACTAGTAATTAAGATCCTATTAAGAACTAAAGCTGGAAAATAGCGATTTGGGTTTAAACAGTGAATAATTAAGGTAATTTCAATCTAAAAAGGCACTAGAGCGCCAAGGATCCCACTTTTGATAAGTTTCAATGCATCAACACAACTAGGTCTCTCATAACTCAATCGGATCAAATTCCTTTCTCTATCCGATTGGAATATAGAGCGGTTCAATCAACAATTATCTAAAACAAGTGCTTATTAACTAATTTGATTCCACAATAACACTGAGGCCTTGGGCATACTCAATTGTATAGGCTAAGCCTCTTTCCAATCTAGTTGAGATTCACAACCATAGTTTTCACCAAATCCTGTCACTAGACTTGATTACAACTCATGATTAGAACTCTAATTAAATTAAAATCAATCAATAAAAAACTATTTCAGATTATATAACAAAAGATAAGAACTTTAGTTGAATGAGTTCCCACATGAAAATCAGGCCATTGCATACAAGGCAATCAAAGCGTCTACCATGCCCGGAGTCGATGGTAGATCAATGAACTACACAAGCCTAAACAATGCTCAAAAAGCTAAGATACTAAGTTAGGATCACTAAGAATCACATGAGCCCGGAGTCATCAAGAGATCAAAGTAAAAGCCAACATAGTACTTGATTCAAACTCATATAGAACTAAAATTCATCAATTAAAACACAAAAGGAAACCTAGGTTACATCAATCCATCAAAAACGAATCAAAAGCTTCCCCTCTTAGCCCTAGCTAAGAGGTTTTAGTTCATCTTTAACATCCTTGAACTAGAAGCCTCTAAAAACATAAAAATAACTAAAACAGGAAGAAAAACTAGAAATTCGAAGTAGAATCCATCTCCTGAGCAATCCCCACCTCGTAGTCTCTTTTTGTATGAAGGGAAGACATCCTTTATAGCTTGGAGGAGTCCAATACGCAAGAAAGTTCCAGAAATTGCGTAAACTTACGCAATTGCGCAGAAAATTCCGGAGTCCTGATTTAGAAAGTGCTTGTTACGCCATGGCCGACCGGTCATGACCGGTCGGACTTCACTTGCAACCAGTCCAGTAGCTATGCCCGACCGGTCATGACCGGTCGGACTGGCTTCCTTTGGCAGGTAGTGAGTGGCCGACCGGTCTTGACCGGTCAGGCTTCTTTGGCCATCATTCCAGCGGCTATGGCCGACCAGTCTTGACCGGTCGGGCTGCCTTGGCTTGATGTTTTCTTCCTTTCTTTCTTCTTTTTCTTTCTTTTCTTCTTTTCTCTTCTCTCCTTGCTTTCTTCTCTTTGATCTTCCTTCAATACTTCATCTAATGAACCTCAATGCTATTAAAGAGTTCCATTTAATCTTCAATTTGTGAAATCTCCCTCTTGTTCCTACAATCACAAACAATGCATTAGAATGGTCCTTTAAACGTGTAAACCGTGCATAATGAGTGATGAATTGGGGTTAGAATATGCACAATTAAGAGCTCAAGTGCTGGAATCCTGAAAATCTGGCTAAGTAGTGGGAAAGCGCCTGCAAAGCACATGCGCCTGGCCTCCAACCACATGCGCCTGACCTCCAACCACATGAGCTTGCACTCTATCAATGAAAGGAAGTGAATGAAACACTTTTTCGAAAGCGCCGGGAAATGCGCCGGTAAAGGAAATGCGCCTGGCCTCCAGCCACATACGCCTGGCCTCCAACCACATGCGCTTGACACTGTTTTCCACCACATGCGCCGGAAAATACCCGCCGGACTGGACTCAAACCCGATTATCCCCTATAAATAGTGAAGTCACTTCACTCATCAGCACGAGATCATCCCCCGCCGACCTCAGAGTGATGTAAGCACCACATGCGCTTACTTTCTCTCCCCTCGCCGGATGCCTTGGCCGGAGTGGATTCCCTCACCGGAAACCCTCGCCGAAAAGAGATTTCCTCGGCGGAATCCCAAGTTCAGGAAGAAAATCCTGAAATTTTCTAAGTGCTGGGCACATGCGCCGGCTTATCCCCCACATGCGCCGGCTTATTCCCCCACATGCGCCGATTTTTCCCACCGAAAAATCTGAATTTTCTCTAAGTCCGGGAGAGACATGCGCCTACTCTTTGGTTCCAGGCGCATGTGCACCTGCCACATGCACCCGGAACACCTCTCCTTCGTCTGTTTTTTGTGCAAAATGGGCACATATGCCCGGATGATGACCACATGCGCTTGACAGATGATGCAATGCCACATGCGCTTGTAAAATAGCCACATACGCCTGTACACACTCCCCCATGTGCCTGGACACTGATGGGAGGGGTGGACCTTCCGTCGCACGGCCCGCCTTTGTCCGAGATCGGATTTTGATGAAACCGCCTCTCCTGGATGCGTCTCGATGAGATCTATCCATCCACCGGATCAGATTCTCCAACGGTCAATGGTAAATGGCCCAAATCAGTATTTTGGTCCAAATAACCAACACTTAGCCAATTTGGCAGCCTCGAAAATCCCTCCGAAAGAGCCTAAAACGGCCTAAACGAGAAGAATCGAGCGGAATTGGACCGAGCCCGAGAGGGAAGCTTTTCTTCTACATGACATGATACACCATAATCATGCACCGCGATGAGATTATTCGATCTCAGGACCCTCGAATACCCTAATCAAGTGGTCGGCAGGCCCGCTACTTGGTCATTTTCAGCCTTGGGAAGTGCCCTGTTGGCCCGAAAATCGACTTCTGCTAAGCAAATCGGAACGCGATCGCACCGCGATCTTCGTGGACGTAATCCACCCCTGTTCAAAGATGGTCATCAATAATATTCATTGATTTCCCTGATTAGACCGTAGACAGGTCCATTATTTAGTCATTTTTCAGCCCTAGGAAGTGCCCTGTTGGCCCGAAAATTGACTTTTGCTAAGCGAATCGAAATGCGATCGCACCGCGATCTTCATGGACGTAATCCACCCCTTTTCAGAGATGGTTATCGATAATACTCTCTGGTCTCTCTAATCAGACCGCGAACAGGTCCACTACTCAGTCATTTTCAGCCTTGGGAAGTGCCCTGTTGGCTTGAAATTGACTAATGCCAGTTGAAATCAACCGCGATCTCGAAGACGCCGAGGCAAAGCTGAAGTACTCAGGCTATCCTACAGCCGGGTCAAGCATTCAAGGGGCACCGATCCCCATTATTCATAAGAAATTGGCATATGTGGGTACCCATCGGACCCTATACTTAGCCACTTACAGGCATCGAAAATAGCCGATCCAGCCCATTGAATTTGGATCCTCAAAAGATCTTGGCTCGATAAAGCCTATCTGATCCCAAATAGATCACTGAAAAATACTCAAAAGAAAGAATGTTCTCAAAGTCGAGTCGCCCAACTCCAGAAGAAACACATTTACTTTACTGAACAAAGCTTTATTCATCCCGGATAAAGGTCCGAGGCTAAACCTAAGGGGTTATGGTTACCACGAGAAACCACAAACAAAGAGTTCTAACTAAGCTTGAAACGTCTTGCTATGGACCGCCACTATGAAAAGACAGTCGATGCCCTACCCATCAACAACGGGTCCGTCGGTTGAGCTGATGAGGTAGTTGCGGATTGCTTTCCTAAGGTCACCCGTCATAAAAATACGGGCACGGGCTTTAGGTTATGCCGACCAACATTTTGAGGTTCGTGTATTCCAGCGGTCACCTGTTCACAGTAACAGGCGCGGGCCCAGAGTTGCACCACTCGATTGAAACCCTCGTTCGGGAACGTTGCGGAGTGCTTTCCTAAGGTCACCCGTCATAAAAGTACGGGCACGGGCCTTGGGTCATGCCGACCAACATTCGAGGATCGTGTATTCCAGCGGTCACCTGTTCACAGTAATAGGTGCGGGCCCCGAGTTGCACCACTCGAATCCTGACAGTCTCTCAACCCGGACAATCCGAAAGAAACGGGACATAGACATCCGGCGTGTCTAATAAATGTGGCTCAGTCCATAACAAGAAACAAAGGTCTAAACGACCATTAACTCAAGACCATAATCCTCGGCGGATTAGTCTTTTGCCTTCCAATCAAGGGTGATCAACCGTTGATGTAATTAAAGGCTCGTGACCAGTATCACAGCCTGGAATGTAAAAGATCTCAGAATCTCTGGAATAAAATTCACCTTGCGATATCTCTCTCTTGTGTACACTTTGTGATTGCTTATGATTGTCTATGAATGTCTTTATACTCAGAATTCCCCCAGAATAAAAGAAACACGAAAGAAAAGAAAGAAGGACTGCTGACGAGTAGTTCTGATCTTTCTCCCTACTCTTTTTCTAGGTTCTAACAGATAGTACCTGAGAGAACAAAAAGTGAAATTCTACCTCCTTCTAACAAACCTATGAACAAGTAAACAAAAGCAAGAAAATCCTAATCCTAACTACTCTATACATCCATCAGACTAGGAGATTAAACATCCTGATACATAGGATCAGTCAGAGGTATGGACATACCTTCTGAAGGAAACTTCTCAAGAATAGCTTTAATCATTGACCATTCGCCTTAAAGATGTTGTCGTTCCTTAGAGTAAAAAACTTGACGGTCCCTTATGGGTAGACAGTTTACACAACGTAGGGACCGGTCCATCGAGATCTCAATTTCCCCGAAAATAAGTGTAAGCGAGAATTATACATGAGGACTTTTTTATTAACCATGAATGTCTTACGAAGAATGTTCTTATCATGGAGTACCTTCGTCTTGTCCTTGTAAATTCTTGCATTCTCATATACTTCGTTCCGGATTTTCGTAAGTTCATTTAATTGAAGTTTACGCAACAAGCTTGTCTTATCAGAATCAAAATTCATCTTCTTTATGGCCCAATACGCCCTATGTTACAGCTCCACAGGCAAGTGACAAGCCTTCCCATAGACAAGTCTATAGGGAGACATTCCAATAGGGGTCTTAAAAGCAGTACGGTAAGCCCAGAGTGCATCGGTAAGTTGAAGCGACCAATCCTTGCGATCGGGGTTCATCGTGTTCTCCAAAATATGTTTAATCTCCCTATTGGATATCTCAGCTTGTCCACTCATTTGTGGGTGATAGGGAGTTCTCACTTTGTGATTTACGTCATATTTCTTCATTAAGGCTTCAAATGGGCGATTACAAAAGTGAGGACCCTCCATCACTTATGATGACTCGAGGTGTTCCAAACCAGGAAAGAATATTCTCTTTTAAGAAATGAATGACTATTTTATGGTCATTATTTTGGCATGAAATTACCTCGACCCATTTGGACACATAGTCAATGGCAAGCAAGATATATACGTTTTCAAAAGAAGATGGAAATGGACCCATGAAATCGATGCCCCAACAATAAAAAATTTCGATTATTAAGATGGGACTGAGTCGCATCATATTTCTACGAGAGATTCCTCCCAATTTCTGACAAGGCTCACATGTTTTACAAAACTCATGGGTGTCCTTGAACATAATGGGGCAATAAAACCCACATTGCAGAATTTTGGCAGTGGTCTTCTTAGCTGAAAAGTGGCCACCACACGCCTGAGAATGACAAAAGGAGATGATACTTTGTTGTTCATCATCTGGCACACATCTCCTTATGATTTGATCGGGATAATACTTGAATCAATATGGGTCATTCCATAGGAATTTTTGCACCTCATTGAAGAACTTATCCTTATCTTGCTTTTTCCAATGTGTAGGAATCGTACCTGTAGCAAGATAGTTATTGTAAGACCCGTACCCTGAATTGCCCTCCGTACGTTTAGTTTTCAGTACCGGTATGTCCCGGATGGATCAGATTAGCGAGCCTTGATCACGACCCTATTTTAGTACCGCATCAACCCAAGACCTATACCCCGGCGACCGCGTAGGCGTTGCGATTCCAACGTCGCGCGGCACGCCCCATTGCGATACCCGGTGTGAAAGTTGTGATCATTTGCGCAATCCGAGGCAGGTCGCGCAACCCGCGTGTGGCGTGGGCCCCACTTGCACAAATCCTAAGAAAATGTCAAATCAATCACAATCACCCTCACCCATACCCCTCTCATCACCCTAGCCTACACACACTATACCCACCCCATCACTCTCTCACCTCCAAAGTCAACACAACCCATACCTCTCATGCCCTCTCCCATGCTAGCCATCATCACCCCATGCTCCCTCCTCTCTACCCATACAATACCATACATAGGGGAGAGGAGGCCTTCTCATTTCCATTGCAAAGAAAGGAGAGAGAAAGAAAAGAGATTTGAGAGAGAGAGAGAGAAGAAAGAGATTTGAGTGATTTGAGAGAGAAGTAGAGAGAGAAAGAGAGATTAGAGGAATTGAAGGTGGAGATCAAGCTTGGAGGGCCCCAACCATCATCTGAATTGTCCGATCGACAACCCGATCTAATCCAACCGTCCAACCATCATTGTGAGTGCAAGGAAGGCATAACCCCCCCCCCCCCCCCCCCCCCCCATTTTCTTAATTTTCTTGGCCCACCTTGTGATGGGCAATGAGATGGATGGGCTGGATCATCCATGAATGGGCCCCCAACATACATATGATAATAAAAAAAATATAAAAAAAAGGGAGAGAGGGCAGCCAGTGGACAGACAGCGTCCAGAGCGTCCAAAGGCTGAAAGCCCGTTTTTGGCGTTAACGTTGGGGCCCACTCGTGGGACCCACCTTGATGTATATATTTGATCCACGCCGTCCATCTGTTTCTCTAGCCTATTTTAGGACTGGACACCAAAAATGAAGTAGATCCAGATCTCAGGTGGACCACACCATAGAAAACAGTGGAGGTAATGAAGCCCCACTGTCGAAGCTTCTTGAGCCCACTGTGCTGTTTGTAAGCTATATTGCCAGTCCAATATTAGACTCTATGGGCTCCCCATGAGTTGGGGAACCTGATGAGCGGAGTGGATCTTCCCTAAGTGGGCCCCACTCGATAAATATAAGAAAAAAAATAAGAACGGCTAGTCGCTGGACGTTCACAGCGTCAAGGACGCTGGAATTGTCCAGCGTCCAGCGTCAATGACCGGACGGTGAGTGGGGTCCCCACTCATGGGACCCACCTTGATGTTTATGTTGTATCCACATCGTCCATCTGTTTACCCAGATCATTCTAGGGCCAGGGCCCAAATATGAAGATGATCAAAATCTTAAGCGGACCGCACCACATGAAAACAGCGAAGGTGATGATGTGCAGTGTTGAAAATCCTTTGGCCGACCTTGAGGTTTCTAAGCTGAATCAGGTACCCAATATAGGGCTCATTGGGCCCACCATGAGATGGCCCAGCTGATGAACGAAGTGGATCATCCTCTTGTGGGCCCCACTGGATAAAATCCAAGAAAAAAAGGAAGTGAGGCTCCCAACGTCTCTGACGCTGGGAGCACCCAACGGACGCGGATTACCTGCTGACGGTTGAGTAGCTATCTCGCTACAAGAGTGACGTCACCAACTTCCATGGGCCCCACCGTGCTGTATGTGTTATATCCACACCGTCCGTCCATTTGGGAGATCATTTTAAGGCATGATCTGAAGAGTGAGACAGATTCAAATCTCAAGAGGGCCTCACTTGAAGAAAACAGTAAGGACAGTGACCCTACCGTTGAAACCTTCCTATGGCCCACCATGATGTTTATTTGAGATCCAACCTGTTCATAATTCCACACACGTGTGGAAGAGGGAAAACAAAGTATCAGCTTGATCGAAAAATCAGAAGGGCCCACCTAGAATGTATGTGCCTTATCTGTTACGTCCATATGTTTTTCCAGCTCATTTTAGTGCCTGAGCCCAAAATTTAAGCATATCCAAATGTCAAGTGGACCATGCCACGGGAAACAGTGGGAATAATGATCTCCACCGTTGAAACCTTCCCAGCCCTACAGTGATGTTTATTTGTCATCCAACCTGTTCATAAGATCCCATGGATATGGATGGAGGGGAAAAACACAAATATCTGCTTGATTTAAAACTTCTTGGAATCCAGCTGGGTACCACGCTGCCTAGCAGGTGGCCCACCCTGTGGGTCCCAACGTGATGTATCTATTAGTTCCACCATGATGTATCTGTTTTATTCATGCTGCCCATCTATTTTTCCATTACATTTTAGGATATGGCCCCAACAATGAGGCAAATCCAAATGTTAGGTGTGCCACACCCGCAGGGAATAGTGGTCATTGATGCCCACCATTGAAAACTTCCTTGGGGACACTTTATTGTTTATTTTTCATCCGAATAGAGGTTGTGGGCCCATATTTGGGTTCCACCTTGATGGATGTATTGTGTACCATGCCACCCGTCTTAATCGACGCGTGGGGCCTGATTTAAATGGGCTTCACTTAGGAAGTTATGGTGATGGAATACCTACCACTGGAACTTCCTAAGACCGACGATGTATATTTGCTATCTGACCAGTGGAAGGGACCCACCATGGTCCTTCCTTTGATATATATGTTTTAGCCAAGCCGTAAACCATCTTGTCGGCCTATTTTTATGTGCAGGCCCAAGTATGGGGCCGATGTGGTCTCAAGTGGGCTATGCCACGAAGACTTTTACATTTCCAATGGGGCCCACAGTCCGGGTCCCACTTTCTGTATATATATTGGGCCATTTAAGGCCAACGTCACATGATATGTTTGGTAACATGCTAGTATACTTAGCATGATATGTCACACTGATAACATGCTTAGTATAATGAATATCATGCTCATTCATATGCCCATACGCATCATTTGTATGCCTGTTATGGATCATGATTAACCATAGCATATGCTAGTTGGCTTGTTATACTTAGGGGACTCGTGCGAGACAGGGCATGATTGCGCAGTATGCATAAGTTTGGTGCATGACTTGGATTGTGTGACTCATGTATTTCGCATTTGTATGTCACGATTGTCTTCACACCCCAGCAGCATCGGGGGTGGTGGCCACCATAGTCACATCGTGGTTGGCGGTGATGGACACCGGAAACATGTTCTAGCACGTGGGCGCTATGGATGTCCTTGGGTGAAAATTTCTAAACCTGTGGTACCAGTAGGATGCTCCAACGTCGAGACCGAGTGGATAACATGAGTGCCTGTGTGCCAAATACCAGTAGTCCACGTCTCTCACTGTGTCAAGGTCAGTTGGAAAGGGGTGTGACCTTATCCGCCCGGGTTGCAGTGGGCTATAAGCTAGGTCGAGTCTGACCGGCTCATGGAATGGGTCCGCTATCGGCGAGCCGGGTGGGCATTGGCATACCACTGACAAGGCGGATAGTGAGGTCTTTACTACTCGCTTGGTTATGCGCGCGATGTGCGGCGGCCAATATTAGAGTATACTAAACCCCGGTGATGTCCCAGATGAGAACCATTTTGATATGTGGATTAGTTGAGAGTTGATGTGTTTGCATTGCATCTCTAGCATGTAACACTCGGCCATGTAGGCCTTTGCATCACATAGCCTTGGGATGGCTGATAGCATTCATGAACTTGGTAACTTAGCTCTCTATCACTTCCACTTACTCTGATATCTGTATACTTGTCATATGCATCACACGCTCACACACGTACTCTACTGAGCTTCTTAGGAAGCTTATGCGCGTTTGTTTACGCTGCAGGTACTAGAGCACATCAGCAGCATTGAGCGCGGTTCATGTACATGCTATTTTGGGCTTCTGCTACATTTGTATTTCCCTTTCCAGCACTGTACTCAATAACTTATTAGTGGATATCTGATGATGTTTTATGGTTTTGATTATGCTCCTTTAAAAAAAAATTACCCTGAAAATCCTCCTGGTAGGATTCCAGGATCGGAACCTGGCATATGAGAGCTAGGAGCCGAGAATGGGGTACTACGGAGGCTGTTGGCACCAAGGTCGGCGATCGGGAATTTAGTGAGCCCGGTCCCCGGGTTTGGGGCGTGATAGAAGTTGGTATCAGAGCATAACTTGGGAATACCTGTGGGTGACATCACATATCTACTAATGGCCTTAGATTAACTACCCTTAGCTGAATGATTGTTGCAAACTTAGGATGATTAGGATCCCGATCTCATGCACTTAGCGACCCACACTAGGATCCTATTACAACATAGTTATAATTGGATTCCCTATTTTGAGCTTAGAAACTTCTGAATATGGTTCCCTAAAGTGTTTGCATTCGAGAGTATCAATGCTAAGTGGTACCTGTCCTTTTCTGTAGGATATGGCACCCAAACGAGCCACCGGTAGGCAGTCGAATAGTGCGGGTATATCCCGGACAGCCTCAGTCCCAGCTCCAGCTCCAGCTATGACTGCTGGTCAGTTCCAGGAGATGATGCGCATTATGACCTCCATGGTAGAGCATCAGGAGAGGAGGTCATCCGACGCAGTTGCCCCATCGGAGTAGGATCGTGCTCGTTCCTTACTGATGAATTTCAGGCGGATGGATCCCCCACGGTTCTTGGGCGGGCTAGACCCCGGTGGCAGCAGAGAGATGGAAATCGGAGGTAACGAAGATCTTTACCACGATGCGATGCACGACCGAGGAGCGAGTTCCTCTCGTCGTTTTCCTTCTTCAGGGAGAGGCTGAGCACTGGTGGGCATCAGTTACCCGAGCCGCCGAGCCTGATTTTGAATGGACATGGGAGGACTTTGTGGACCGGTTTGACCAAAAGTTCTTCCCCGAGCATGTTCGCCAGCAGCGTGCTCTAGAGTTCGAGACACTGGTCCAGGGAGATATGTCAGTGTCGCAGTACGAGGCTCGATTCGTTGAGCTATTCAGATTTGCGATGTATCTTGTGGATGATGAGGTGCGGAAGGCCCGTCGATTCGAGACCGGACTGCTCCTTGGCCTTCGTAGCCGTGTCACGGGACACAAGCTTCCTACGTTCGAGGAGGTTGTAGAGCGGGCCCAGATATATGAGGCAGAGTGGGCCGATGCGCTGCGGATCCATGACCAGAGCGGAGATCGGAAGGGGAAGAGGAAGGCTCCTTCTAGCAGCTTCCGACAGCAGCAGACTCGGGCACAGCAGAGGCATCCAGTTCGTCCATCCTTTCGACCGCCAGTAGCACCAGCAGCACGTCCAACACCGTCCCAGAGACAGTTTCCATGTGTTTGTTACGGATGTGGAGGGACAGGGCACCGTAGACATGAGTGTCCCTACCTACAGCAATAGCAGCAGCCACAACAGCAGAGGCAGCAGCAGCCACAGCAGCAGAGGCAGCAGCATAGGCCGCAGCAGCAGTAGCAGCAGAGATGACCATAGAGGGGACAGACACATGCCCAGTAGACTCAGGGCAGGTTCTATGCAGCCCAGCAGGATCCTCAGGCACCTAGAGGAGTCGTTGATGGTACACTCATTGTCTCTGCATGCATAGCTCATGTTTTGTTTGATTCTGGCGCATCGCATTCTTTTGTATCCGATGATTTCTGCCGATCGACTAGTTAGAATCCATGCGCGAGGGTTTGTCAGTATTGACACCCTTAGGGAAGACCGCAGTTTTGAGTTTGATCTGTTCGTCTTGCCCCGTCCTGGTAGGAGAAACCTTTTTGCCCGTCGATTTGTTTGTTTTACCGATGACCGAGTTTGATGTTATCCTGGGCATGGATTGGCTGGCCGAGTATCACGCTGTATTGGACTGCTTCGCAAGAACAATCACTTTCCTTATACCCAGCATGCCGCAGTTTCAGT
Organism: Liriodendron chinense; assembly: GCA_003013855.2. Classification (NCBI taxonomy): domain Eukaryota; kingdom Viridiplantae; phylum Streptophyta; class Magnoliopsida; order Magnoliales; family Magnoliaceae; genus Liriodendron; species Liriodendron chinense. The sequence goes on from PVNU02004066.1 coordinate 12,732, forward strand.
TCGTTGCCGAGCCTAGAGGAAAGCAGCTGTCATCTTTGATGTCGTGTGCCATAGAGGAGCCGGTTGCCTTGTGTATCGACCAGTTGTCGGTAGTTTGTGATTTCCCAGATGTGTTTCAGGAGATTCTAGGGTTGCCATCTCGTCGGCATACCGAGTTTCAGATTGACCTTGTGCCCGATACGGCGCCTATCTCAAAGGCCCCATACCGTATGACACCATTAGAGTTGCGGGAGCTGCAGAAGCAGTTGGAAGAGTTGCGTGAACTAGACTTCATCCATCAGAGCAGTTCACCGTGGGGAGCGCCGGTACTCTTCGTGAAGAAGAAGGATGGCTCGTTGAGGCTCTGCGTGGATTACCGCGAGCTCAACAAGGTCACGATTAAGAATAAGTACCCGCTTTCGAGGATCGACGATTTATTTGACCAATTGCAGGAGGCGCAGTTCTTTTCGAAGATTGATCTACGGTCCGGTTATCATTAGGTTCGTGTCTGGGAGGAGGATATCCCGAAGACGGCATTTAGGATGCGTTACGGTCATTTTGAGTTACAAGTCATGTCCTTCGGACTGACCAATGCACCCGTTGTGTTCATGCAATTGATGAACGTGGTCTTTCGTCCCTACCTTAATCAGTTCATTGTGGGGTTCATTGATGACATTCTGATCTATTCGAGGACTCGGTAGGAGCATGCGCAGCATCTGGAGATCACCTTGCAGACCCTCCGCACACACCAGCTTTATGCGAAGTTGGAGAAGTGCGAGTTTTGGCAGGAGGAGGTGAAGTTCCTCGGTCATGTTGTGACGAGGCAGGGAGTAGTAGTGGATCCGGTGAAGATTGATGCCATGCGTCAGTCGGGTCAGCCCACGAACGCATCTGAAATTCAGAGTTTCCTTGGGTTAGTAGGTTATTATCATCGTTTCATCGAGGGCTTCTCTCGTATTGTAGCCCCGCTGACCAGGTTGACCCGGAAGGGCACTGAGTTCGTTTGGAGTGATGCCTGTGAGCGAGCATTTGTAGAACTGAAGGACCGTCTTACTTCTATGCCAGTCCTCACTCTTCCCTCCGGGAGTGAAGGATTCGTGGTTTTTACAGATGCCTCGCATATTGGTTTGGGTGCTGTCCTGATGCAGCATGGTAGACCAGTGGCCTTCGCGTCTTGCTAGCTCAAGGTCCATGAGCAGAACTACCCCACACATGATCTGGAGCTAGCAGCAGTAGTCTTCGCACTGAAGGTGTGGAGGCACTATCTTTATGCGGTCAGGTTCGAGCTCTTCTCCGACCACAAGAGCCTGAAGTACCTCTTCTCGCAGTCCGAGTTAAACATGAGGCAGAGACGCTGGATGGAGCTCCTGAAGGATTATGATTTTGATCTTTAATACCACCCTGACAAGGCCAACGTGGTGGATGATGCCCTTAGCCGTCAGCCACGAGGCCTGGTGGCGCATATGATGGTCCGAGAGTGGAGGATGCTCGAGGATGTTGCCGAGTATGATTTTGAGTCGAGCCTGCAGTCTTCTGTCGCACAGTTATCGAGCTTGTCGATTCAACCCTCTCTTGTTTCTAGGGTGATCGAGGCTCAGCAAGCTGATCAGACGTTGCAGGATTATCTAGCAGAGGCCGCGTCAGAGGGTCAGACAGATCGGCAGATTGGATCAGATGGTGGACTTCATTTCAAGGGTCGGTTGTGTGTCCCAGATATTCCTCAGTTGTGTAGAGATCTTATGGATGAGGCACACCGATCGAGGTTCACGATTCACCCAGGCTCTACCAAGATGTATCGTGATGTGAGGAGGCAGTATTTCTAGGCCGGTATAAAGCGTCAAATTGCCAGTTTTGTGGCTGAGTGTGACACTTGCCAGCATGTCAAGGTCGATCATCGTAAACCTCCAGGTCCCTTGCAGTCGTTGAGTGTCTCGTTGTGGAAATGGGAGCATGTGACCACAGACTTCATTATGGGCTTGCCGAGGACCAGAGCAATCACGGCGCCATCTGGGTTGTTGTCGATCGTCTGACGAAGTCGGCACATTTTCTTATGATACGTGCGACTTGGCCTTTGGACCGACTTGTAGAATTGTTTATCGAGGAGATTGTGAGGCTGCACGATGTCCCAGTTTCGATCGTTTCTGACCGAGATCCGAGATTTACATCGCGGTTCTGGAGGAGTTTTCAGAAGGTGATGGGGCCTACCTTAAAGTTCAGCACCACATATCATCCTCAGACTGATGGACAGACCGGGAGGGTCAACCAGATCCTTGAGGACATGCTTCGAGCTTGCGTGTTGGATTTCTCAGGTAGTTGGGATAAACACCTGCGTTTGGCTGAGTTTGCATACAATAACAGCTACCAGGCGACTATCGGTATGGCTCCTTTTGAGGCATTGTATGGTAGACCTTGTAGTTCTCTTAGTTGTTGGATCGAGGTTGGAGAGCGTCATCTCCTAGGTCCCGAGCTTGTGCAGAGGACATCAGAGGCTATCGATATTATCAAGCAGAGGATGCGCACAGCTTAGAGTCGACAGAAGAGTTTTGCAGATCGTCGACGTCGTTCCCTAGAGTTTTCCATTGGGGATCGTGTGTATCTCAGGGTCTCACCCATGAAGGGCGTGGTTCGTTTGGAGTCAAGGGAAAGCTTGCCTCAAGATTCATTAGACCCTTTAAGATCACTGGGCGCGTTGGTGCCGTGGCCTATCAGCTTGCCTTGCCACTTCAGTTGTCTGGCGTCCACACTGTTTTTCATGTTTCCATGTTACGGAAGTGTGGATCAGACGTGGTTCCTATGATAGATTGGCAGCCGTTGGAGGCTCGTGAGGATGCTTCTTACATTGAGCAGCCGGTTTGTATCATTGACCGGAAGGAGCAGGTCCTCCGGACCAAGGTCATTCCTTTGGTGAAGGTCCAGTGGAGTCATCATAGCGCAGATGAGGCGTCGTGGGAGCGAGAGGTAGAGATTCGTGAGTCTTATCCCCATCTTTTTTTATGATTGATTGTATCTGTATGATTACTTTTCGTTTGGTATGCATGTATAGTGATGTGATTCCCTTTTTCTTATGATCTTTGGCTAGTTTGGGTTTGTGGTGCAAATTTTGAGCACGAAATTTTCTGTTAGGAGGGGAGAGTTGTAAAACCCGTACCCTGAATTGCCCTTCGTACGTTTAGTTTCCGGTACCGGTATGTCCCGGATGGACCAGATTAGCGAGCCTTGATCGCGACCCTATTTTAGTACTGCATCGACCCAAGACCTATACCCCGGCGGCCGCGTAGGCGCTGCGATTCCAACGCCGCACGGTACGCCCCATTGTGATACCCGGTGTGAAAGTTGTGATCATTTGCGCAATTCGAGGCGGGCCACGCAACGCGCGTGTGGCGTGGGCCCCACTAGCACAAATCCCAAGAAAATATCAAATCAATCACAATCACCCTCACCCATACCCCTCTCATCACCCTAGCCTACACACACCATACCCACCCCATCACTCTCTCACCTCCAAAGTCAACACAACCCATACCTCTCATGCCCTCTCCCATGCTAGCCATCATCACCCCATGCTCCCTCCTCTCTACCCATACAATACCATACGTAGGGGAGAGGAGGCCTTCTCATTTCCATTGCAAAGAAAGGAGAGAGAAAGAGAGAGAGATTTGAGAGAGAGAGAGAAGAAAGAGATTTGAGTGATTTGAGAGAGAAGTAGAGAGAGAAAGAGAGAGATTAGAGGAATTGAAGGTGGAGATCAAGCTTGGAGGGCCTCAACCATCATCCGGACCGTCCGATCGACAACCCGACCCAATCCAACCGTCCAACCATCATTGTGAGTGCAAGGGGGGCATAACCACCCCCCCCCCCCCCCCCCCTCATTTTCTTAATTTCCTTTCATTTTATTTTCTTGGGCCCACCTTGTGATGGGTAATGAGATGGATGGGCTGGGTCGTCCATGAATGGGCCCCACATACATATGATAATAAAAAAAAGGGAGAGAAGGCAGCCGCTGGACAGACAGCGTCCAGAGGCTGAAAGCCCGTTTTAGGCGTTCACGTTGGGGCCCACTCGTGAGACCCACCTTGATGTATATATTTGATCCACGCCGTCCATCTGTTTCTCCAGCCTATTTTAAGGCTGGACACCAAAAATGAAGTAGATCCATGATCTCAGGTGGACCACACCATAGAAAACAATGGAGGTAATGAAGCCCCACTGTCGAAGCTTCTTGGGCCCACTGTGATGTTTATAAGTTATATCGCCAGTCCAATATTGGACTCTATGGGCTCCCCATGAGTTGGGGAACCTAATGAGCGGAGTGGATCTTCCCTAAGTGGGCCCCACTTGATAAATATAAGAAAAAAAAATTAAGTACGGCCATACGCTGGACGTTCACAGCGTCAGGGACGTTGGAACTGTCCAGCGTCCAGCGTCAGTGACCGGACGGTGAGTGGGGTCCCCACTCGTGGGACCCACCTTGATGTTTATGTTGTATCGACACCGTCCATCTGTTTTCCCAGATCATTCTAGGGCCAGGGCCCAAATATGAAGCCGATCAAAATCTTAAGCGGACCGCACCACATGAAAACAGCGAAGGTGATGATGTGCACTGCTGAAAATCTTTTGGCCGACCTTGATGATTCTAGGCTGAATCAGGTACCCAATATAGGGCTCATTGGGCCGCCATGAGATGGCCCAGCTGATGAACGAAGTGGATCATCTTCTTGTGGGCCCCACTGGATAAAATCCAAGAAAAAAAGGAAGTGAGGCTCCCAGCGTCTCTGACGCTGGGAGCACCCAACGGACGCGGATTACCTGCTGACGGTTGAGTAGCTATCTCATTACTAGCGTGACGTCACCAACTTCTATGGGCCCCACCGTGCTGTATTTGTTATATCCACACCGTCCGTCCATTTGGGAGATCATTTTAAGGCATGATCTGAAGAGTGAGACAGATCCAAATCTCAAGAGGGCCCCACTTGAAGAAAAAAGTAGGGACAGTGACCCTACCGTTGAAACCTTCCTACGGCCCACCATGATGTTTATTTGAGATCCAACCTGTTCATAATTCCACACACGTGTGGAAGAGGGAAAACAAAGTATTAGCTTGATCGAAAACTCAGAAGGGCCCACCTAGAATGTATGTGCCTTATCTGTTACGTCCATATGTTTTTCCAGCTCATTTTAGTGCCTGAGCCCAAAATTTAAGCATATCCAAATGTCAAGTGGACCATGCCATGGGAAACAGTGGGAATAATGATCTCCACCGTTGAAACCTTCCCAGCCCTACAGTGATGTTTATTTGTCATCCAACCTGTTCATAAGATCCCATGGATATGGATGGAGGGGAAAACACAAATATCTGCTTGATTCAAAACTTCTTGGAACCCAGCTGGGTACCATGCTGCCCAGCAGGTGGCCCACCTTGTGGGTCCCAACGTGATGTATCTATTAGTTCCACCATGATGTATCTGTTTTATTCATGCTGCCCATCTATTTTTCCATTCCATTTTAGGATATGGCCCCAACAATGAGGCAAATCCAAATGTTAGGTGTGCCACACCCGCAGGGAATAGTGGTCATTGATGCCCACCATTGAAAACTTCCTTGGGGACACTTTATTGTTTATTTTTCATCCGAATAGAGGTTGTGGGCCCATATTTGGGTTCCACCTTGATGGATGTATTGTGTACCATGCCACCCGTCCTAATCGACGCGTGGGGCCTGATTTAAATGGGCTTCACTTAGGAAGTTGTGGTGATGGAATACCTACCACTGGAACTTCCTAAGACCGACGATGTATATTTGCTATCTGACCAGTGGAAGGGACCCACCATGGTCCTTCCTTTGATATATATGTTTTAGCCAAGCCGTAAACCTATCTTGTCGACCTATTTTTATGTGCAGGCCCAAGTATGGGGCCGATGTGGTCTCAAGTGGGCTATGCCACGAAGACCTTTACATTTCCAATGGGGCCCACAGTCCGGGTCCCACTTTCTGTATATATATTGGGCCATTTAAGGCCAACGTCACATGATACGTTTGGTAACATGCTAGTATACTTAGCTTGATATATCACACTGATAACATGCTTAGTATAATGAATACCATGCTCATTCATATGCCCATACGCATCATTTGTATGCCTGTTATGGATCATGATTAACCATAGCATATCCTAGTTGGCTTGTTATACTTAGGGGACTCGTACGAGACAGGGTCGCCCCACATGATTGCGCAGTATGCGTAAGTTTGGTGCATGACTTGGATTGTGTGACTCATGCATTTCGCATTATGTATGTCACGATTGCCTTCACACCCTAGTAGCATCGGGGTAGTGGCCACCATAGTCACATCGTGGTTGACAGTGATGGACACCGAAAACATGTTCTAGCACGTGGGCACTATGGATGTCCTTGGGTGAAAATCCGTAAACCCTGTGGTACCAGTAGGATGCTCCAATGTCAAGACCGAGTGGATAACATGAGCGCCTGTGTGCCAAATACCAGTAGGCCGCGTCTCCCACTGTATCGAGATCGGTTGGAAAGGGGTGTGACCTTATCTGCCCGGGTCTATAAGCTAGGTCGAGTCTGACCGGCTCATGGAATGGGTCCGCTATCGGCGAGCCGGGTGGGCATTGGCATACCACTGACAAGGCGGATAGTGAGGTCTTTTCTACTCGCTTGGTTATGCACGCAATGTGCGGCGGCCAGTATTAGAGCATACTAGACCCTGGTGATGTCCCAGATGAGAACCATTTTGATATGTGGATTAGTTGAGGATTGAAGTGTTTGCATTGCATATCTAGCATGTAACACTCGGCCACATAGGCCTTTGCATCACATAGCCTTGGGATGGCTGATAGCATTCATGAACTTGGTAACTTAGCTCTCTATCACTTCCGCTTACTCTGATATTTGTATACTTGTCACATGCATCACACGCGCACACACGCACTCTACTGAGCTTCTTAGGAAGCTTTTGCGCGTTTGTTTACGCTGCAGGTACTAGAGCACATTAGCAGCGTTGAGCGCGGTTCATGTACCTGCTATTTTGGGCTTCTGCTACATTTTATATTTCCCTTTCCAGCACTGTACTCAACAACTTCTTAGTGGATATTTGATAATGTTTTATGGTTTTAATTATGCTCTAAAAAAAAGAATTTACCCTGAAAATCCTCCTGGTAGGATCCCAGGATTGGAACCTGGCATATGAGAGCTAGGAGCCGAGAATGGGGTACTACGAAGGCTGTTGGCACCAAGGTCGGCGATCGGGAATTTAGTGAGCCCGGTCCCCGGGTTTGGGGCATGACAGTTAGCAATGTCCACATACCATGGCAATTGGGAGACTTTAAAAAGTTGTTCATCAGGGAACATGTCATTGATCGTAGTCGTCTCAGGGGAATCGATGAGAACAAGTCGAGAGAGATGGTCAACCAGTACGTTTTTTATTCCTTTTTTATCACGTATCTCTATGTCAAATTCTTGGAGTGGGAGGATCCATCTTAACAACCGTGGTTTAGCATCCTTCTTAGAGAGAAGGTACTTAAGCGCGGCATGGTCAGTGAATATGATGATCTTGGATCCAATCAAGTAGGACCTAAACTTGTCCAAGGCAAAAACTACGGCTAAAAGTTCTTTTTTTGTAGTAGTGTAGTTTGCTTGGGCTGAGTTTAAGGTTCTACTTGCATAGTAGATAACACATGGCTTCTTTTCTTTTCTTTGGCCTAACACAACCCCAATAGTGTAGTCGCTTGCATCGCACATAATTTCAAAAGAAAGGCTCCAATTAGGTGGTTGCATTATGGGAGCACACGTCAACATACCTTTAAATTTGGTAAAGGCATTTTGACACTCATCATTCCACTCGAATGAGTTCTCCTTTTGAAGTAGGTTACATAAAGGACAAGAGTGTGAACTGAAGTCCTTTATAAACCGTCTATAAAATCCGGCGTGTCCCAAAAAGGACCGCACATGTAATACCCCGAAAATTTGGACGCACGAGTAAGTACACGAGTGCATGTTCACACGTGAAAAATTTAAATTCTAGGCTGTGTTGTTCACACACGTATATACTTTTATACGATTTCTAACACTTTTTAAAGCATTTGAAAACTCAGTATACTTAGCTAAATCAATAAACTGACCCTTAAGATGACCTATCGTGGCTAGACCGGAAGATTTAACCATCCACTCCGATTTCGAATTACGCGATCAATGTAAACCGCCGTACATCATCCTGTATACATGTCTGTCCATAAATATGACCCGTACGTTGTGTCCGTCACAAGGCATAGCTTAGACCAGTGATTACTTGGCCCTATGAACCTGCTCGGGTGCGTTTGTAACACCCTAGGGTTTTAGAATAATTTAAATTATAATTTAGTTAATTATTTAATAATTTAAATAAATTGAAATATTGATAAATTAATAATAAATCATCCGTAGGGAATTACTATATGGTCTCTTTGTTAAAGTTGCTTAGAATAAACCCTAGAACAACATGGAAGTGATAGATTTTACAAAACTCATAAATTTATGATAATTACGAAAATGCCATTAGTTAAACTTAAGTTATACCACCTTTTTAAGTTTTATGATTTTTGAACATCATTTTCACACGAAACTCTATATACTAGTTTTAGGACACGATCTAACCATACACGTCAAATTTCAACCCTCCGATCATTCTACAAATGTCCAAATCAGAAAATGGGCCATAAGTGGGCCGCCTTAACTTAGATCTGCCTCATTTTTCTCATGGGCGACTAAATTCTTGTTATCCACCATTTGAACGGAGGTAATGACCTCTAACTATTGCAAGTGGGCCCCACATGAAAGTGGAGCACGAAATTTCTGTTTACGTGCGCCGCACGTAAAGTTACCTTTTTTAAAGCATCTTCTTCTCACGACATTTTCAGCGGACGCTGTTACAGCGTCCGCCCGCTGTTGATGGAGGGACTCCATTGGATCAGAAGGGTGGGCCCCATAGTTCGATCCACACCGTCCATTCAACTCCTCCCAAACGTGTGACCCTTTGTGTGAAGAATTTCTATCCAACGTGGCTTATTCAACGTACGTCGAACCACCGTTTTCAACCAATACGAACTTAGATTCCCAAGATCCGGGTCTTTGCAATGCATGGACGTTCAAGATCAATTGTAATAGGGTCGTGTGGATCCCACCTATCTTTTCAACGATCATAAGTGGCTTAGCCTGCGAGAAACAGAAATCGAATCCAACTTGGATTCGGAAACCTCCAACCGTTGAGCGACGACCGTGGGCCCCACACCATCCACTGTCTGGGCCCCATGTAACTGATCCAAGACACCCATCAGATTAGCACCCCAGTCGTAGTCGGTTCATTTAAATCTTGTAGCCTTTCGACGTTTGCGTGGCCCACTCCAACCCATCCTTCCAAGACCGACAGATTGTGATTCGCGTAAGATCCGCTGATCCACTTCGCATGATCAGTCCAAACCTCTTCCAAATCTTCGTGTGGACCCCACTTAGGTTTCCAATGGGTTACTTGTGCAAAGAACCTTCGGAACTCGGTTGTTTTCTACTCCAACTCAAACTGAAACTCAAACTGAAACTCTTTCCTACGTATGAGCTACCCAACCTCGGTAGGCTATAAAAACCCCTCAGTCTTGGTTTCCTGATTCCGAAAACTCTAGAGAGAGAGAAAGGTGCTGTTAGAGAGAGAGAGAGGAGAAAGAGAGAGAGAGAAACGAGAGAGAGATAGAGAGAGAGAGAGAGAGAGAGAAGCGATGAGAGAGAGGGAGAGAGAGGTAGCGTGTGGGGCTGCTGTAACTGTGGGGACAGCGTCCCAGTCACAACAAAGAAGAAGAATAGAAAGAAAAGAAGAAGAAGAAGAAGAAGAAAGAGAAAGAATGAAGAAAGAAAGAAAAGAAAAAGAAAAGAAGAAAGAGAAAGGAAGAAGGAGAAAGAAGAAAAAAAAAAAAGAAGGAAAAGAAGAAAGAAGAAGAAAAAGAGAAGGAGAAAGAAAGGAGAGAAGGAAAGGAAGAAGAAAGAAGAAAGAAGGAAGGAGAAAGATAGAAGAAAGAAAAAGAAAGAAGAAAGAAAAAGAAAGAAGAAAAGACTTCCTCTCTACACCGAGTCGACTCGCTGATTCAACTCAGATTCGAGTTGGGACTTGTTTGGAGCTTTGGAATCATCAAACTGTGAGTGATTCATCTTGGGTTATTCTTGTTGATTTTTCTTGAGTTGCTTCTTGTTTCATTCGAAGTTTTGTCTTCCTTATCCGTTCGTAATACAATTCTAGGTAGGGAATCTGTTTTCTTCTTTTCCTTTCTTAATTAAGTCTTAGATGTGAGTTATTATTATTTCTTTTCGCCATACATATCAGGTCGTAACTAATGGATTCATATCTTATTTGCGTTCTTAAGTTCCAATCGTTCCCTCCTAGTTGCACAAGTCTAGATTCTAGATAAAACGTAATTTAGAAGCACCAAGACAGTGATGTTGGTACAAAACCTTACTGACGTACGTCCTCCTCAACTCTCTTGATTTACGATAAACTAAAACACTTAGATGATGAATTATTTGAATAAAGATTAATCATGCATAGTGTGATTGGATTTGAATTCGAGATGCATTGTATGCTTGATGACTGCTTCCATAAATACATACATGTGCATACATTTATACACTGCGACAGAACAGGAGCATGGTTGATTTGACTCCTGGCGTGCATGGTTGATTTGCCGCCTCGCTGTACCGGTTAGGTGAGCATGGTTGATTTGCGACAGGTTCCTAATGTTCAGTGGCAGCGAGTTCTGGTCGTTTCACTTATTGAGCATGGTTGATTTGCTCGGTTGGATCAGTGGTGCATGGTTGATTTGCCCACTGGCGTGCATGGTTGATTTGCCGCCTCGTTGTACCGGTTAGGTGAGCATGGTTGATTTGCGACAGGTTCCTAATGTTCAGTGGCAACGAGTTCCTAGACGTTTGTGCTCTTACACATATCATAACATACATGACATCATGATAATCATGCTTCATTCATAATAAGACATAAAATGTGTAAATCATCACCATATCCTTGTATATTCGTATGATTCTAGCTATTGGTATTTCACATCTAACATCTTATCAACTGGAATATTACTTGTGATGGAAATGACCTCACTGGGCTTTTAGCTCACCAAAATCACCACAGTTCTTGCAGGTTTTCAGGAAGGGAAAGACGTTGACAGTGCAGAGTATTCAGATGATCACGTGTTACCCAAACGCCAGCTGTAGTTGATTTATTTTATCTTGAAAAATTCAATGTAATAAGATATCAGTGGGAAAGAAATTTTATATTTGGGATTTATTTTAGTAAAGCGATGTGTGGAATGGAATCTCATGGAATCTACGCTCGAATTTTCAATTCACACCCTGGAACTCGGGCTTTGGGTTATTGTACTCGGGTTCCGAATTTCAGGGCGTGACAGTTTGGTATCAGAGAGAGATTTCGAGAATTCCAAAGTGCCTAGGGTTAGGGCTAGCACCTAGTACTGAACTTGGATTTAGGGTTATGATCACTAGTAAAGTTTCCGCTATGACCTCTTTATGAACTAAGATGGTTGTTTAATTGACGATGGTTATATTTGAGTTAGACATGAAAGACCATTTAGGGTGTCGGAGCCTAGGTTTTAGATTCCATGGAGGATCTTAGGTATAGTTTACACTAGATCTTAGGTTCGAAGCTTAGAGAACTGAAATTTCATTTTATCCTATGTAATTTAATGAAATTCGAGTAGGGTCCATAGTTGAACATAGGAAATGGTTGTAGAGAACCTGAAAATAGGATAGCTTGTAGACACACAGGAATGGGTGCGCTATGTACGATTTTATAGTTGTTCTACTTAATGTTTGTTTTATTTGAAAAGTTATCAAATGCTTGCCTCTACTTGTGGATGTTGTTTGAACGTGACGTTTACCTTTACTGGAGGTTGTTTTGGTGGTAAGGTTATCTAATTGTTTATCCCTACCTAAGGACGTTGTTTGCACTGTAATCTTCGCCTTGCTAGTGACGTTGGTTGTAGGATTAAGTCTGTAATGTTGAGGTTAGGGTGTCTGTAGGTTTTGTCTGTGATGTTTCTTTTATTTGGACTGTTTGTTTTCCTTGTTTCATTGTTTGTACTATGATTGATTGTCTTGGTTGTGACATTGCTTTTGTTGGGATGTTATTGTTGAATTTCTTCTCTTCGTTATAGCGTTAGCTTAGGCACATCAGAGTGCATGGTGATAGATTGGTTGCGGTTATGGTTGAATCTCGAGGACGAGATTCTCATAAGGGGGGTAGATTGTAAGAACCCAAAGTCATATAGGTCATTACACACACTTGTGAGCAGATAAACCCATGACTTGTAGGGCATAGACACACTGTAGTATTCGTCTCTTAGCTTAGTGGGTTTGCTTGAATTTCGAGGACGAAATTCTGTGTAAGGGTGGTAGAATGTAATACCCCGAAAATTTGGACGCACGAGTAAGTACACGAGTGCATGTTCACACGTGAAAAATTTAAATTCTAGGCTGTGTTGTTCACACACGTATATACTTTTATACGATTTCTAACACTTTTTAAAGCATTTGAAAACTCAGTATACTTAGCTAAATCAATAAACTGACCCTTAAGATGACCTATCGTGGCTAGACCGGAAGATTTAACCATCCACTCCGATTTCGAATTACGCGATCAATGTAAACCGCCGTACATCATCCTGTATACATGTCTGTCCATAAATATGACCCGTACGTTGTGTCCGTCACAAGGCATAGCTTAGACCAGTGATTACTTGGCCCTATGAACCTGCTCGGGTGCGTTTGTAACACCCTAGGGTTTTAGAATAATTTAAATTATAATTTAGTTAATTATTTAATAATTTAAATAAATTGAAATATTGATAAATTAATAATAAATCATCCGTAGGGAATTACTATATGGTCTCTTTGTTAAAGTTGCTTAGAATAAACCCTAGAACAACATGGAAGTGATAGATTTTACAAAACTCGTAAATTTATGATAATTACGAAAATGCCATTAGTTAAACTTAAGTTATACCACCTTTTTAAGTTTTATGATTTTTGAACATCATTTTCACACGAAACTCTATATACTAGTTTTAGGACACGATCTAACCATACACGTCAAATTTCAACCCTCCGATCATTCTACAAATGTCCAAATCAGAAAATGGGCCATAAGTGGGCCGCCTTAACTTAGATCTGCCTCATTTTTCTCATGGGCGACTAAATTCTTGTTATCCACCATTTGAACGGAGGTAATGACCTCTAACTATTGCAAGTGGGCCCCACATGAAAGTGGAGCACGAAATTTCTGTTTACGTGCGCCGCACGTAAAGTTACCTTTTTTAAAGCATCTTCTTCTCACGACATTTTCAGCGGACGCTGTTACAGCGTCCGCCCGCTGTTGATGGAGGGACTCCATTGGATCAGAAGGGTGGGCCCCATAGTTCGATCCACACCGTCCATTCAACTCCTCCCAAACGTGTGACCCTTTGTGTGAAGAATTTCTATCCAACGTGGCTTATTCAACGTACGTCGAACCACCGTTTTCAACCAATACGAACTTAGATTCCCAAGATCCGGGTCTTTGCAATGCATGGACGTTCAAGATCAATTGTAATAGGGTCGTGTGGATCCCACCTATCTTTTCAACGATCATAAGTGGCTTAGCCTGCGAGAAACAGAAATCGAATCCAACTTGGATTCGGAAACCTCCAACCGTTGAGCGACGACCGTGGGCCCCACACCATCCACTGTCTGGGCCCCATGTAACTGATCCAAGACACCCATCAGATTAGCACCCCAGTCGTAGTCGGTTCATTTAAATCTTGTAGCCTTTCGACGTTTGCGTGGCCCACTCCAACCCATCCTTCCAAGACCGACAGATTGTGATTCGCGTAAGATCCGCTGATCCACTTCGCATGATCAGTCCAAACCTCTTCCAAATCTTCGTGTGGACCCCACTTAGGTTTCCAATGGGTTACTTGTGCAAAGAACCTTCGGAACTCGGTTGTTTTCTACTCCAACTCAAACTGAAACTCAAACTGAAACTCTTTCCTACGTATGAGCTACCCAACCTCGGTAGGCTATAAAAACCCCTCAGTCTTGGTTTCCTGATTCCGAAAACTCTAGAGAGAGAGAAAGGTGCTGTTAGAGAGAGAGAGAGGAGAAAGAGAGAGAGAGAAACGAGAGAGAGATAGAGAGAGAGAGAGAGAGAGAGAGAGAGAAGCGATGAGAGAGAGGGAGAGAGAGGTAGCGTGTGGGGCTGCTGTAACTGTGGGGACAGCGTCCCAGTCACAACAAAGAAGAAGAATAGAAAGAAAAGAAGAAGAAGAAGAAGAAGAAAGAGAAAGAATGAAGAAAGAAAGAAAAGAAAAAGAAAAGAAGAAAGAGAAAGGAAGAAGGAGAAAGAAGAAAAAAAAAAAAAGAAGGAAAAGAAGAAAGAAGAAGAAAAAGAGAAGGAGAAAGAAAGGAGAGAAGGAAAGGAAGAAGAAAGAAGAAAGAAGGAAGGAGAAAGATAGAAGAAAGAAAAAGAAAGAAGAAAGAAAAAGAAAGAAGAAAAGACTTCCTCTCTACACCGAGTCGACTCGCTGATTCAACTCAGATTCGAGTTGGGACTTGTTTGGAGCTTTGGAATCATCAAACTGTGAGTGATTCATCTTGGGTTATTCTTGTTGATTTTTCTTGAGTTGCTTCTTGTTTCATTCGAAGTTTTGTCTTCCTTATCCGTTCGTAATACAATTCTAGGTAGGGAATCTGTTTTCTTCTTTTCCTTTCTTAATTAAGTCTTAGATGTGAGTTATTATTATTTCTTTTCGCCATACATATCAGGTCGTAACTAATGGATTCATATCTTATTTGCGTTCTTAAGTTCCAATCGTTCCCTCCTAGTTGCACAAGTCTAGATTCTAGATAAAACGTAATTTAGAAGCACCAAGACAGTGATGTTGGTACAAAACCTTACTGACGTACGTCCTCCTCAACTCTCTTGATTTACGATAAACTAAAACACTTAGATGATGAATTATTTGAATAAAGATTAATCATGCATAGTGTGATTGGATTTGAATTCGAGATGCATTGTATGCTTGATGACTGCTTCCATAAATACATACATGTGCATACATTTATACACTGCGACAGAACAGGAGCATGGTTGATTTGACTCCTGGCGTGCATGGTTGATTTGCCGCCTCGCTGTACCGGTTAGGTGAGCATGGTTGATTTGCGACAGGTTCCTAATGTTCAGTGGCAGCGAGTTCTGGTCGTTTCACTTATTGAGCATGGTTGATTTGCTCGGTTGGATCAGTGGTGCATGGTTGATTTGCCCACTGGCGTGCATGGTTGATTTGCCGCCTCGTTGTACCGGTTAGGTGAGCATGGTTGATTTGCGACAGGTTCCTAATGTTCAGTGGCAACGAGTTCCTAGACGTTTGTGCTCTTACACATATCATAACATACATGACATCATGATAATCATGCTTCATTCATAATAAGACATAAAATGTGTAAATCATCACCATATCCTTGTATATTCGTATGATTCTAGCTATTGGTATTTCACATCTAACATCTTATCAACTGGAATATTACTTGTGATGGAAATGACCTCACTGGGCTTTTAGCTCACCAAAATCACCACAGTTCTTGCAGGTTTTCAGGAAGGGAAAGACGTTGACAGTGCAGAGTATTCAGATGATCACGTGTTACCCAAACGCCAGCTGTAGTTGATTTATTTTATCTTGAAAAATTCAATGTAATAAGATATCAGTGGGAAAGAAATTTTATATTTGGGATTTATTTTAGTAAAGCGATGTGTGGAATGGAATCTCATGGAATCTACGCTCGAATTTTCAATTCACACCCTGGAACTCGGGCTTTGGGTTATTGTACTCGGGTTCCGAATTTCAGGGCGTGACAGTTTGGTATCAGAGAGAGATTTCGAGAATTCCAAAGTGCCTAGGGTTAGGGCTAGCACCTAGTACTGAACTTGGATTTAGGGTTATGATCACTAGTAAAGTTTCCGCTATGACCTCTTTATGAACTAAGATGGTTGTTTAATTGACGATGGTTATATTTGAGTTAGACATGAAAGACCATTTAGGGTGTCGGAGCCTAGGTTTTAGATTCCATGGAGGATCTTAGGTATAGTTTACACTAGATCTTAGGTTCGAAGCTTAGAGAACTGAAATTTCATTTTATCCTATGTAATTTAATGAAATTCGAGTAGGGTCCATAGTTGAACATAGGAAATGGTTGTAGAGAACCTGAAAATAGGATAGCTTGTAGACACACAGGAATGGGTGCGCTATGTACGATTTTATAGTTGTTCTACTTAATGTTTGTTTTATTTGAAAAGTTATCAAATGCTTGCCTCTACTTGTGGATGTTGTTTGAACGTGACGTTTACCTTTACTGGAGGTTGTTTTGGTGGTAAGGTTATCTAATTGTTTATCCCTACCTAAGGACGTTGTTTGCACTGTAATCTTCGCCTTGCTAGTGACGTTGGTTGTAGGATTAAGTCTGTAATGTTGAGGTTAGGGTGTCTGTAGGTTTTGTCTGTGATGTTTCTTTTATTTGGACTGTTTGTTTTCCTTGTTTCATTGTTTGTACTATGATTGATTGTCTTGGTTGTGACATTGCTTTTGTTGGGATGTTATTGTTGAATTTCTTCTCTTCGTTATAGCGTTAGCTTAGGCACATCAGAGTGCATGGTGATAGATTGGTTGCGGTTATGGTTGAATCTCGAGGACGAGATTCTCATAAGGGGGGTAGATTGTAAGAACCCAAAGTCATATAGGTCATTACACACACTTGTGAGCAGATAAACCCATGACTTGTAGGGCATAGACACACTGTAGTATTCGTCTCTTAGCTTAGTGGGTTTGCTTGAATTTCGAGGACGAAATTCTGTGTAAGGGTGGTAGAATGTAATACCCCGAAAATTTGGACGCACGAGTAAGTACACGAGTGCATGTTCACACGTGAAAAATTTAAATTCTAGGCTGTGTTGTTCACACACGTATATACTTTTATACGATTTCTAACACTTTTTAAAGCATTTGAAAACTCAGTATACTTAGCTAAATCAATAAACTGACCCTTAAGATGACCTATCGTGGCTAGACCGGAAGATTTAACCATCCACTCCGATTTCGAATTACGCGATCAATGTAAACCGCCGTACATCATCCTGTATACATGTCTGTCCATAAATATGACCCGTACGTTGTGTCCGTCACAAGGCATAGCTTAGACCAGTGATTACTTGGCCCTATGAACCTGCTCGGGTGCGTTTGTAACACCCTAGGGTTTTAGAATAATTTAAATTATAATTTAGTTAATTATTTAATAATTTAAATAAATTGAAATATTGATAAATTAATAATAAATCATCCGTAGGGAATTACTATATGGTCTCTTTGTTAAAGTTGCTTAGAATAAACCCTAGAACAACATGGAAGTGATAGATTTTACAAAACTCGTAAATTTATGATAATTACGAAAATGCCATTAGTTAAACTTAAGTTATACCACCTTTTTAAGTTTATGATTTTTGAACATCATTTTCACACGAAACTCTATATACTAGTTTTAGGACACGATCTAACCATACACGTCAAATTTCAACCCTCCGATCATTCTACAAATGTCCAAATCAGAAAATGGGCCATAAGTGGGCCGCCTTAACTTAGATCTGCCTCATTTTTCTCATGGGCGACTAAATTCTTGTTATCCACCATTTGAACGGAGGTAATGACCTCTAACTATTGCAAGTGGGCCCCACATGAAAGTGGAGCACGAAATTTCTGTTTACGTGCGCCGCACGTAAAGTTACCTTTTTTAAAGCATCTTCTTCTCACGACATTTTCAGCGGACGCTGTTACAGCGTCCGCCCGCTGTTGATGGAGGGACTCCATTGGATCAGAAGGGTGGGCCCCATAGTTCGATCCACACCGTCCATTCAACTCCTCCCAAACGTGTGACCCTTTGTGTGAAGAATTTCTATCCAACGTGGCTTATTCAACGTACGTCGAACCACCGTTTTCAACCAATACGAACTTAGATTCCCAAGATCCGGGTCTTTGCAATGCATGGACGTTCAAGATCAATTGTAATAGGGTCGTGTGGATCCCACCTATCTTTTCAACGATCATAAGTGGCTTAGCCTGCGAGAAACAGAAATCGAATCCAACTTGGATTCGGAAACCTCCAACCGTTGAGCGACGACCGTGGGCCCCACACCATCCACTGTCTGGGCCCCATGTAACTGATCCAAGACACCCATCAGATTAGCACCCCAGTCGTAGTCGGTTCATTTAAATCTTGTAGCCTTTCGACGTTTGCGTGGCCCACTCCAACCCATCCTTCCTAAGACCGACAGATTGTGATTCGCGTAAGATCCGCTGATCCACTTCGCATGATCAGTCCAAACCTCTTCCAAATCTTCGTGTGGACCCCACTTAGGTTTCCAATGGGTTACTTGTGCAAAAGAACCTTCGGAACTCGGTTGTTTTCTACTCCAACTCAAACTGAAACTCAAACTGAAACTCTTTCCTACGTATGAGCTACCCAACCTCGGTAGGCTATAAAAACCCCTCAGTCTTGGTTTCCTGATTCCGAAAACTCTAGAGAGAGAGAAAGGTGCTGTTAGAGAGAGAGAGAGGAGAAAGAGAGAGAGAGAAACGAGAGAGAGATAGAGAGAGAGAGAGAGAGAGAGAGAGAGAAGCGATGAGAGAGAGGGAGAGAGAGGTAGCGTGTGGGGCTGCTGTAACTGTGGGGACAGCGTCCCAGTCACAACAAAGAAGAAGAATAGAAAGAAAAGAAGAAGAAGAAGAAGAAGAAAGAGAAAGAATGAAGAAAGAAAGAAAGAAAAAGAAAAGAAGAAAGAGAAAGGAAGAAGGAGAAAGAAGAAAAAAAAAAAAAAGAAGGAAAAGAAGAAAGAAGAAGAAAAAGAGAAGGAGAAAGAAAGGAGAGAAGGAAAGGAAGAAGAAAGAAGAAAGAAGGAAGGAGAAAGATAGAAGAAAGAAAAAGAAAGAAGAAAGAAAAAGAAGAAGAAAAGACTTCCTCTCTACACCGAGTCGACTCGCTGATTCAACTCAGATTCGAGTTGGGACTTGTTGGAGCTTTGGAATCATCAAACTGTGAGTGATTCATCTTGGGTTATTCTTGTTGATTTTTCTTGAGTTGCTTCTTGTTTCATTCGAAGTTTTGTCTTCCTTATCCGTTCGTAATACAATTCTAGGTAGGGAATCTGTTTTCTTCTTTTCCTTTCTTAATTAAGTCTTAGATGTGAGTTATTATTATTTCTTTTCGCCATACATATCAGGTCGTAACTAATGGATTCATATCTTATTTGCGTTCTTAAGTTCCAATCGTTCCCTCCTAGTTGCACAAGTCTAGATTCTAGATAAAACGTAATTTAGAAGCACCAAGACAGTGATGTTGGTACAAAACCTTACTGACGTACGTCCTCCTCAACTCTCTTGATTTACGATAAACTAAAACACTTAGATGATGAATTATTTGAATAAAGATTAATCATGCATAGTGTGATTGGATTTGAATTCGAGATGCATTGTATGCTTGATGACTGCTTCCATAAATACATACATGTGCATACATTTATACACTGCGACAGAACAGGAGCATGGTTGATTTGACTCCTGGCGTGCATGGTTGATTTGCCGCCTCGCTGTACCGATTAGGTGAGCATGGTTGATTTGCGACAGGTTCCTAATGTTCAGTGGCAGCGAGTTCTGGTCGTTTCACTTATTGAGCATGGTTGATTTGCTCGGTTGGAATCAGTGGTGCATGGTTGATTTGCCCACTGGCGTGCATGGTTGATTTGCCGCCTCGTTGTACCGGTTAGGTGAGCATGGTTGATTTGCGACAGGTTCCTAATGTTCAGTGGCAACGAGTTCCTAGACGTTTGTGCTCTTACACATATCATAACATACATGACATCATGATAATCATGCTTCATTCATAA